>CAJQZJ010004687.1:1982598-2087892 GCA_907164525.1 Lophiomys imhausi | reverse complement strand
ACACACACACACACACACACACACACACACACACACACACACACACACACACACTCGTGTTCTGATCATCTTCCTTTTAAGATGGCCAAGTTTTGTATGAATGGTAAGTGTGGTGGGTGATAGACGGTGGGGAATAGATGTGCTGTGCTGACCACAGGTAGAACACAGATGGGTGGTGTCTGCAGCATTATAATCTACGCAGCGTTTATCAATGCTGTTTTTGAAAATCAGAGGTTTCTTGTCAGAGGAAAGGGCATCCTTTCCTTGAGCATTGCCCGTGCTTGCTGTGTGAAGATTGCTTCCGCAGGAGTCTAGTAGTTATTGGCTGAAGCAATGCTTAGTGTGGCTTATTTTGTAGCATATTGTTAATAGCACTGGTAGTATCTCATTTTAAAGATGAATTTTTAAAACATAAATTTGTTCTCAGTTGAGTATTTTAATAGCCTGATTTAAATTACAGTTTTGTTACAGTGTGTATGCACCTGGCGTCATTTTTGTACATTCAGGGATAACCAGCTCCTTGATGATGTTTTTCTCTCCTTACCCATTCTTTCTTCCACACATGTAACCACAAGCCTATAATTAAGCAGTGTTTTTTTTTTTTTTTTAAGAAAAGCCAACATGAAGCTCTTCCCATAAGAAATAAAATGCAGCCCTAGCAGGAAATTTGAAGCATACAGATTTCTTAGTTTAACTTCTTTGAAGACCCAATTGTGTCAGCGTTCCAGTGTCCAGTGAGAGAAAGCTAGCATAGTTGTCAGGAACCAGAGAATTGGCTCTAAGATCTCTGCAGATACCAGATAGATGGATGCCTGAGCATCCTGGGAGTGGTGCCCTGTAGTGTCTGCCTATAACAGCACACAGTCTCTGTATGCTTTATCCGTAGGTTACTTCTACCCAATGTGATATAAATAGTTGTCACTGTGTGTTGCTTAGGGAATGATGACAAAGAAAAAAGATCTATACAGTTTCAGTATAGATGCATGGTATTTTTTCCCTGAATACTTTTGGCCTCTATTGGTTGAATCTGCAGATATGGAACCTGAAGATAGAAATCACTGGCTCAATGAGGGTGCTGCCTTAGGTGTTGCTTCTGATCTTGTTACTGGAATCTGAGCTTTTTGACTTACATAGATCTAGGAATAAAGGCTTTTCTCATAATCCTGGGAAGGAACTGAGAAACATTCATGCAAGCTGGCTCCTGCAAATGTCTAAAGCGAGAGAGGGAAGAACGGCTTCTATGGACTAAAACTTAGGAATATGGAGACTAGAGTGTGTCTCAGCCCCACACTATGAAAAATGGGAACATACACAGCCTACAAGATACAGAGGTTTTTGGAATATTATTTATGTTGTGAACTCAGCAATATTTTGAGCCCTCCAGTGTTAATCTATTAGTCTTTATAATTACTATGTTAAAGAGACTCAAAGTACACATACTGATTGCTCTCATTCTCGGAGTGTTCTATGAACCTTTTCTCTCTTTCTCCTCTCCTCATGCATGCATGGTCTTGCCAGACACAGCGGTACTTTACTATGTTCTAAGGAATAAAACAGAAGAAAAAGGAAGAACCGTGTTTTACAAGGAACTTCCGAGTATCAGATTCAGTTAGTATAGATTTTCCTAATCCATTTCAACGGTCTGAAATAATCCTCAATGGATTTTGTAACATTTTCCACATAACAGATGAATACACAGACATGTAATTAAAGTTTAGCTATACATATATGCCTCATGGTTAATGAATTGGTTATTAGAATTTAAAAATAATCATTGGAGCTTCAGAGACAGCTCACCAGTTAAGAACCCTGTCTGCTCTCTCAGAGGGTACTGGTTCCATTTCCAGCACCCAAATGGAGGCTCACAGCCATCTGTAACTCTGGTTCCATGTGACCCAATGCCCTCTTCTGGCCTCCATGGGCACCTCACACACATGTTGTGTTCAGACATAACACTCACACACACAAAATAAAAATAGAAATAAAATGTAAAAGTGTGGATATCTTTTTATTTTTTTTAATTTTGTGAAGTTTAATGAAGTGAAATATTATAATACAAGGAGTGGATATTGTATGTGTGATAATTAAATCATTGTAATGCATATTTCTAAGTCTTCAGTAGTTAGCCATTGTTGTCTTTTAGAATTTTGTAGTCTTCTAGTCATTCTGAAGCATGTCATGCGATATTTTGCCCAGTAGTTACCTACTGTGCTGAAGAAGCAGCAGGAAGAATTCCTCCATACTGGTATCACTTGCCCCGCTACCCCATTAAGCTTCTGTCTGTTTCCCTCCCCAACGCTCTTCCTGATCTCCAACCCACTATTACGTTCTTTTCTTCTACAAGGTTAAACCTAATTTCTTCAAAGTAATATAAATGACAACATGCGTGGGTTTAGAATCCTAATAGCAGTTTGGCGTGCTGCTTGTCCACATGTAAAGGGCCTAGATTGCTTTGTCATTTCTTCTAACATGGAGGAAAATTTCCATTTTTCTCCTTTGGTTAGTCATATGCATCTGAGTGTTGTGTCCACTGGGGGCCATTTATAGTGTGTGTGTGTGTACTTTTCAGAGAGTGATTTGCTATGTGGTCCAGGCTGGCCTGATACAGGTTCTTTTTTTTTTGTTTTGTTTAGTTTAGCTTTTTTCTGAGACAGGTTTTTTTTTTTTTTTTTTTTGTAGTCTTGGATGTCCCGGACTGACTTTGTAGACCAGGCTGCCCTCGAACTCACAGAGACCCACCTACCTTTGCCTCCTGAGTGCTGGGATTAAAGGCATGCACCACCACACTCTGCTCTGATACAGGTTTTATAGCCCAGACTACCTGAACTCATAGAAATCCTCAGCCTCTTGTGTACTGGAACTACAGGTCCACACCAATCGAGCCAACATATTTTCAAGTTTTGATTTCATCTCTCATTACCTGAGCACCTTTGGGAAAATTACTTTTCTCAGTCAGTCTCATAGTACAATGGGAATGATAAAATAGAGGATTTTTCTGGAGAGCCAATTACATTATGTTCCCATACTCCTTGTCCCATCACTACGTGTTCAGTGAGTAATCTTTTTCTTCTATCTATTTATCTATGTATCTATCTATGCATCCATATATGTATGTATGTATGTATGTATGTATGTATGTATGTATGTATGTATCTATCTATCTATCTATCATCTATCTATGTACCTAACTATGTATCTATCTATCTATCTATCTATCATCTATCTGTGTACCTAAATATGTATCTATCTATCTATGTATCTATGTATCTACGTATCTATGTATCTATGTATCTATGTATCTATGTATCTATCTATCTATCTATCTATCTATCTATCTATCTATCTATTAATTATTGGTAGAACTGCTTAACATTGAAATTTTCTTTCTATTCATCTTCTACAACATTTTCTATTGATTAATCTCATGTATGTACATGGACATGTGTTCTTGCATGTATTTGGTACATAGTGTGTGCATATGGTGTATGCATATGCAATTCATGCATGTGTGCATGTGTGGGTGTGCACATGTGTGCACCTCTATACATGTGTATGTGGAGGACAAAAGAGAAGATTGGGTGTCTTCCTCTACCACTCTCTGGTCTTATTGAAGTAACAGCTCACTGTTTAAGCTACCCTGGCTCCCCAAGAGAGTCCCTGAGCACTGCCAGTATTGGTTAAGGGCATACTTGGGTATGCCCAGCTTTTTACAGGGGTGATGGGTATTTGAACTCAGGTCATCATGCTTGCACAGAAAGCACTCTTACCCATGAAGCCATCTCCCCAGCCCAATATTTCCCAATGTTTTGTGGCAGTTATTGTTTTAGTTGCTTAAGCATGAAGCATGTCCTTTTCCATACCATCTGTTTGCTTTTCTTATTCAGAGATATGTTATAGAATTAATCAATGCCTTTCCAGAGAGTAATCCCCCACCATTACTAAAATCAATCCATTTGTCTACTCTCTAGATGTCTGTGGGATATATTAAACAGCAAATTGGAAATATTGGCTGAATCCTGGGGTCTGTCCCATGTCCTTAGTCATGGAATTGGGAGTGAACATGGTGTAATGTAGCCTATTCACACAAATAAGATGAACCAAAACTATGGTTAGAGACATTTCCTCTTTTTGTGTGTTTCTGACCTGTTTCAATGGCTTTTTAATGTGTCCCAAGCCTTAAATATCTCAGTAGCTGCTTTCAGCAAGTCATCCTCTACTTAATTAAGCTGACTGCTGTTTTTCAAACAACAAAAGCATGCACTCACACAGCCAAGTGTTTTATTTCCAGTTGTTTGTGTTGTTTCTATTTTGTGCTATTTTGTCCTTGTACAAGTGTGGGTCAGCTTTTGTGAGAAAAAAAAATGGGCATCTCCATTCATTTATGACTTTTTTCTGTGTTTCTAGTACCATGAAGATTTCTTAGAACAGGCTGTATTTATCAACTGCCTGTGTGTCTTATGCTTAGCTTGTGAACAAACATAGATGGTTCCCACACATCAGAATCCCAGGGAGCCAGGTCTAGACTTCTGAAAGCCAGGTGTTCGTGTCATTAGTGAGGGAGCCCTGGAGCTGGGAATCCCTGTGAAGTCCTCTGCTGTAAATTAGATTTCTCATAGAAATAAGCACTCAGCTGAAAGAAAGGCTGGCTTCCCGATACCTGCATAGCTGTGGGTTCTTCTCCATAAATGGGCCAATTACCAGTAGTAACTTTCACAGAACCAGCCAATATCAGCTTATTTTTGCTTAGACAAATAGCACTCCTAAATGCTGAGCTCCCAAATCCCCCATGTCCTTTAAAAAACACATACATGGTAGTAAGTACTTCTTGGTTGTTCTGCTCTGTGCTGTTCTTTCATCTTACTGTTTAGGTCATTTGGTATTTGTTCTTGTTGCTTCCTGTTTCCCACCCTAGAGACACACTCTTTATTAGTTTTAAAAATCCATGTTCCGTTAATCACCTGACTTCCATTACTCACTCACCACCCTCCTTTTGCCTATGCTTGTCCTCCCTCTGGCTCTATTCTCCTGTCTGCTCCTTCCTTAAATTATGGCTAATGTGATGAGAGGCCTTTCTTAGGAGATCAGGTGGCTTACTCACCTCGGAGAATTTCTTAAATGTATTTAGAACTTTTATGAGAGTGCAGCCTCTTTGGGCAGCTTCGGAACACATGGCACAGATGTTCACAGGAGCCGGTGAGAGCAGATGAGGGAAGGAGAAACCTCAGCATAATTATGCCATTAAATAGGTTAGTAAATAGTCATCAACACTTATTAGATTGAAACAAGCTTAAAGGAAGAAAGAGGTCTCTTTGAAGGTCTGTATTGTTCCTCCTTGCTTTGATGTCTATCTGTCCCTCGAAAATTCAAGTCTTTATTTTCCTCTACTTGTCTATCCAGTAGATCTCAAATAATGAGCAAACATTTTCCTGTGGTTGTTATGTTAAATTCTAATGCAGAGATCTCAAATTACTACACTAAGTTGAAATATAAAGAGGAAAGATGGATAAATATAGATAGATACAAGATAGATAGATGGATATATATATATATATATGGATAGATAGACAGACAGACAAATAGGTATTAAACCACATAATTTGTGCCCTTCATCTGACAGTTATTACCCCATTACCCACAGTAGATAGTTATGATCTCATTATTAGTAGAAGAGCCTTTGCACTGTGTCCAGCTGACTATACTATATTGTTCATCTTAACTAAGTTCACATAGCCTGTTTGATTTCAATCAAACTGACAGAAAGCCACAGTGACATTCCTGTAGGCATGCCTCCTCATTTTTAATACAATTACTTCTTGGTTTTTGAGATGTGATTAATTAAATGCATGGAAGCAGGGTACAAAGGATACAGGGGACTTTGGGTCATTTGAGTTGGGATCGGAAGTCATCGTTGTGGCTGCAAAGGCTTTGAAGTCCAGAACCCCTAACATTTTGAAAGAGGATTTAATAGACAGGGGAAAAGAAAACAATGCATCCATCCCCTGGAGTCTGCAGGCAGTTTAATTCCTAGGAAGGCAGCTGTTAACCCACATCAAGGCATCTTATTGACAAGTTTTCAGGTTCTTGGCCCAGCCCTTTGTCTGGCAGAGGTTGCTTACAGTTGATTCCAAATTAAGTTTCTAGCCACCAGCTGACCACCAAGTCAGTCCCCATTTTGCCCAAGAGCTTCTTTAATTCAGAAAAAGTACTAAGTCTAGCAAATTCATCTTTTGAGTTCATCTTTACACATATCCTCTAACATACAGGCTTCAGATTACGAAAGGGGGGAGCCTTTACATTTTCTTCTGTATCTTTTTAAGCTGGGAGAGTGGTGATATCGCAGATCCAGGTCAATGCAGCTGAGAGCTGCAGAGCTGCTGGGACAATGTCCTCCCACCTCCCACATCACCCCTAGACACACACTCATCCTCTGCAGGGAAGCAAGGACTAAACCCTGACGCTTTCCAGCAACAAAGGGCATGAGATTGCTTCCAGTCACAGCTGTGTAATCCAGGAATCTCACTGCTGAGAGAGGTGTACAACAGTGGGGCATGCCTGTGGAGGCATTTAGGAAGCCATAGACTTGATACTTTCCTGGAAAAAAAATACATGATATTTCTATCCTTTGTCCCTTTCTGTGGGGGGGAGGCAGAGCTTTGGAATTGGGGTAGGGTAGTGATGTGGCTTGAGGGAACATCTGTGAAGTTCCATGTGTATAGCTACAGGTATGCTGCTGAAAAACACAGGCCATCACTAGCCTCATTCAGCCTGATCCTCCTCCAGTAACTTGTTTGGATCAACCAGCTTATGTTATAGATAAGAAAACTGTGGTCCATGGAGGTCAAGAGACAGATAATGAGCCTTAGACCTTGAGAAATACATTTGCCCTTGTTTCACCTGGTATTTCCTGTCTCCGAACATGCTGGCATGACTGCTGTGACAAGAACTATATTAAACCACAGGCATCATTGTTCTTAAATAAAAAAATAATTTGTGTTTTAATCCAGTCATGATTTAGTAATGTAGTTTAGGCAGCCCTGGGTCTGAACCACCTTACTGCTTGCAGGTGCCCATCCCTTTCTCTGATACCATCCTATCGTCTCTTCCTTTCCCCCTTTCTCTTTCTTTCTATGCCATGCTGAACTAGATAATGTGTTTGTGCAGACTCTTTAAAAAGAGTTAGTGCCGGAAGTCTGCTACAGCATCGAAGCAACGTACTCGCATTTTCAACTTCAAATATGGAAAGCTGTGCATACAAGTTGAGTTCTTATAACCCTAGAAGCACATTTCAAAAGCTCCAGAGGAGACCGTAATCTGAAAGAACACTGTAATGAGTCTGTGGAAAAGCAAATAATTAGCATTGCAGTTGTTTGAAAGATAATCACACCCACATGCCAGTGATTGGAAATCTCTGGTCTCCATAAACCCAGTTTCCAAGGGGACAATAGAGCAACAGAGCTCCTATTTCCAGAATATAATAACAAGGCAAGAACAGAGTAGAAGGTCTCACTGTAGCCTTGACCTCTCTGAACCTGGAGGGATTCTGGGCAAATTAGCAGCTTCTAAGGAAGGTTCAGGTATTATAAAGGACATCATGTCTGATACAATGTAAAAACTGACATTTTACAATCATTTGATCTTAAACATGTATTTTCTTGGATTCTAATACTATAATGATTTAGTTTTTACTACTGTGTACTTTAAAACATTAAAATATAAACAAGGTCTGGTGTTTCAAACCGGTAATCCCAGCAGTCAGGAGGGAGGAGGATCTTGACCGTCCTCATGACCAGACCAGTTAACAAAATGAGACTGTCTCAGGAAATGAAACCAAACCAGAAACAAAGGGCACAGTATGTGGCACACACACATATACTGTGACACTGTGCCTTTAAAAAGAGTTTCCTTATTTTGAGTAACTTCATACATGTACACAATGAAATATGGTCATACATGCTTACCATTTTATCTCTCCTGCAACACATCCCTATTTCCAGCTTCATCTTTCTTTTTTTTTTGTGGGGAGTATTATTTTTTGACAACATACTAAGTCCAGTTTGTTCTGTCATGTGTGCATTGGTGTGGAGCTATCCATTGGAGCATAGGAAACCTAGCAGTGGCCTCACCCTCAAAAGAATATATGTATATGTCTGTGTACCTATACATTCATACCATTCCTTTTTAAAAACTCATATCTTGTTTACTCATCTCACAAGATTTTGATCAACATCATATGCTTTAATAGTTTATTAATCATTATATAGAATCAGAATATTAAAAATTCAAGCCCTATATATATGTATATACATCTAAAACTGTAAATAGATTGAGTTTTTAATACTATTGTTAACACAAAATTTATTAAGACCATAAATATCTTGCAAATAGTGTTAAAAAATCACTTCATCTAAAAGTTGCATTCATTGGCGCAACATGCATTAATGATACAAGGAGGGACTTTTCAAAAGAGAAGCTGTTCCTTCATTGTTCATTTCAGAATGCAGACACTCTAGTTTTTCATCTTCCTACATTTGCAGGCATTGGAATCTTTCTCACATATGTAAGTAGATTAGGTTGGAAGGATTTTTATATCATTGGGCATTTAAAAACTCTTTACTGGTAGCCGGGCGTTGGTGGCGCACGCCTTTAATCCCAGCACTTGGGAGGCAGAGGTAGGCGGATCTCTGTGAGTTCGAGGCCAGCCTGGTCTACAAAGTGAGTCTAGGACAGCCAGAGCTGTTATACAGAGAAACCCTGTCTCGAAAAAAACCAAAAAAAAAAAAAAAAAACTCTTTACTGGGTATTTCAAAAAACACCAGCCACGTGAGGATGACTGACGATGAGCTGGTTTACAACATCCTCCTGGCTGTCCACTTCTTGATATCCTTGCTCAAGAAGATCTGTCAAAATGTGCAGGCTGTGTACATCAAGAGCACCTTGGGCAAGCACCAGTGGCTGTAGTAGGAGGCCCCAGTAAACCTTAGTGCTACCAAAAAAAAAAAAAAAAAAAAAAGAGTTGTTTCTCATTCACTGAAAACATTTACTCCTCCATTTCTGGAAGTGACCTCAAACCTCAACTGGTTCTCTTAGAAGCTCCTTGCTCAACCCAATACAGTTGGAAGAACACATATTCCATACTCCAGGAGCTGGTGTTTTTAGAAAAGATGCATTTCTTTATAGTATGCCTGAAATTTATTTTATGCAAACCTTGGAGCTATAGGTTTGGCTCCCAGGCCTATGGCTAATGTCCACTATATAATCTCTTTTGCAAAAATCCTGTTTGCTGAGTCAGTCATTGAGGCTCAGCTTACTGTTTTCCAGGATGGATTTTTGTATTTAAATAAACTTCTTCCAGGGTACCTTCTGATCTATCATGAATTTTCTGATTTCTGTTAGAATGGGCTGCTAGACACGTGAGGAGGTTTGCAGTGGTTCTTCCCTTGAGGTCAGGTACCATCTTAGCTGGTGTTTCCTATGGATTCCCTTGTGCTTGGCTCTCACTGGATCCTTCCTAAGGAACAGTGTACTCGTTGATAGTGACTTGGAGATGAAAAAGCCAGCTGTTTAAACAGAGTCTGTCAGCCGCATGACTCCTGACTGCATGTACATGTGCAGATTAAGTTTAGGGGGAAAAACATTGACGATCTAGAGACTGATTGTCTTAAAAAGATCTGGCTCTGTGAATTCCACTGGAAGATAACAGTTAAGTCTGTGAGTGTGGAAAATTGAAGGACTTAGCAGCCATTTGACTTAGCTGATGGTTGGCACCTATGGCTTCAGATGTCTTGAGGATTTTAATAACTGGTGCTCATGTTGGAGACTCAACTCACCAGAATTTTTAAGCTTGGTTTCTGCCTGGAACAACCTTTCAGATCAGTTTCTGTGGAACAGCAAGCTACAAATAAAAGGTAAACCGCTTGACTCTGGAAGTGGGAGACCCTTGATTTGGCTTTTATACCCATGGCTGAGTGGTTTTTGGTTTGTTGTGTAGGAACCTCTTCAGAATCAGTTGTTGTGTACTGTCTCATTGTAAGCTATTTGCATGGTGCTCTAAGAAAGCCTTCTGTAATTTGACTCTAAGGACAGCTAAGTCAGCCAGTGTATGTGATTTCTGGCTGCTCAGTCACCTGTCTCCTGAAGATTTCTGCGAATCATCTACAGAAACAAATTCTTCATGCTGTGTGATGTGAATTAAATTATCATCACTGACTTAGCATTAGTATATCGTCATACAGACGATGGGTCATAGCATAACTCCTACATGTATTGGAGAATGCAATGCCATTATATAGATTTCATTTTTCTCAATGATTGTTTATTATAATGCAGACCTGTCAGCTCCTTAGGTTATCTATTTCTTCTTGCGTAGTTATGCAGCAATGGAAACAATTCAACTTGAGCTTAGATATTTTGTTTGTATAAAAAGGTGAATGGAGGCTGGAGATGTGGCTTAGCTGACAGACTGCTTGCTGACTATGCATTCTGTTGCACATGAACTTCATATGCATGAAGTCCTGGCCTTGATCCTTAGCACTGCCCTTAACTGGGCATGGTGATGCACATCTGTAAGAACAGAAGATCAGAAGTTCAAGCTTATTCTTGATCATGTAGTGAATTCTAGACCAGCCTGGGTTACATGATACCTTGGGTCAAAAAAAGCAAAGCAAAGAAAAGAAATGACAAACCAGTGACTACCTGGACAGTTCCCATTTTCTCTCCATACATTCCAGCATCAGTCTTCAGCCTTTTGGTCCTGTTTCTCTGACAGACATTTATTGTAGAGCAGGGATTATGAAGGACTAGCCTACCCTGTCTTGGCAGAGCTAGGCTGTCGACTTCCCTGCTACCAACTTTTGTCCTTTTGGACAGCAGTCTGTCTGCAGTTGAAGCAAGGAGTTTTTACATGCCAAGAGAGAAGCTGCAGGCCCTGCACTTCCTATATAATCAGATATATTTATCCTTCTCAGCTCTCTGAGGTGGTTGAAGAATAGACAGCTTGAGTCTCATAGCTAAATTTTGAGTTGTTTAGGAATCAAGAGGGCGTTCTAGATCTAAGAAGATGGTTATAATAGTGATGCAAGTTAGTATTAAAACTTAGTCAGTTATAGAACTTTAAACTCATGGAGATGGTTAGAAGGTAGAAGGTTAAAGTCAGGGGCCAAATATGTATGAACTGGACATTGGGAAGGTATCCTGGGCCATTTAACTCTCATAAATGTGGCATATTTAATTCTGCTGTTTTGTATAGAATTTACTGTTATAAGAGAAATAACCATTTGTTGGATTGAAAAGGGAAGCTGTTGGGGGGGGGAAGAGGGTGGAAGGGTGGGACAGGAAGTGGGAATAGGGAAGGGTTTGGGACTGAGAAAATAAAGTACTTATATAAAATAAAAAAAAAGAAAAAAAAGAAAAGAAATCAGAATGGAAGTGAGATGTGATTTTTATAGCATTCACAGTATTAGTAGTGACAGAACTGAGAACAGCAGCCATCTTAATGTAAATTACTATATTTCCATTTGCACAGTTAGCATTGGCCTGGACCAGTAGCCTGAATATCAGGATTACTACATCCCATAATTGTTGAGTCATATGCCCTGTGACTGTGTGTGCCACTCACCCCCAGTGAACACCAGTATCTTCATGTGGGAATCGGGCATGGGGGCAGTATGTATCACTTAGGCTTGTATGGCTGAAGGAATGGCTGAGTTAGACATTTTGCACAAGCTTATTGCTCACCATTATAATCATTAGTGAGTTTCAAATAATAGCTAAAGTGAAAAGTTTTCTATTAGGTCAGGTGGATTAACTATTTTGCTTTGTTGCACATTTAAAATCATTGTAAGTCTAACAAACACAACCATCTGTTCATCATCTGCTTATTATCAAGCACAGGAATGCTTTGTTGTCATGTACATTAGCATTGGAGACACTTTTTGTAGCAACTGAAGTCATGCCAGGAGTTTTTATGCTTTGGGTGATATTATTATTTTTGGGACATTGGGGGCTGATGTTAATTACCATCCCTTTCTAGTGTCAGGATGCCACCTTGGCAGATGAAGCTTCTCGCAATATAAAAGACTTGCTAATATAACCTTTCCACATTAAAGACTTTAGAATAGGTCGAAAACATCACCTTGTTATAGAATTTTCTCCAAACCAGACAGGAGATAGTCAAGCTCTTTTCATCTTTCCCTGAAGGGTGTCAGTAGCCATGTGACTGTGAAGAGACTACAGAAATGTCGCATTTCCAGTTGGTCAAGACCTGTTAATTCTTGGTCCTAATTTTGGTCATTTTCTAATCAGAAGTTCCATTAGACAGGGTGACTATCTTTCTAATAGCACCGAAAAGGAAATTAATTATTAATTTTGGGTAGATAAAATATTTAAGACATATACTTCGTTCTGAAACAATAAAAGTCTTTGGCAGTGAGGTGGTTAGGAACCGCTTCCTTGGGAGCAGTGGGCGTCAGTAGGCACATTGTTCATGTACAGCTTCTGCATCTTGGCAATTATGCTAATTTGATAACCAGGAAGGGTTCATGACCCTAGAGCAATCAATTAATAGAACATTTTATTGACTTTTGCCAAGGCAAGGACTTGTGAAGTTTTAAGCTCCTCACTTCTTCAGACTTGATCTTACATGTGGCAGTAGATGATATATTAATATGCTAGGAAATTAAAAAGCACAAAACTATGGCTGAGGGTGGAGCCGAGTTGTAGCATGTTAAGGTTTTGATGCTTTAAAGTGTGTATCACATGCTGTGTTCAAATCCAGCACCCAGGGGGAGAAATCAGACAAAAAAATTGCACAAGAATCTGGGAAGAATCTGGGAACCAATCAGAAAGAGATCAGGCAAAGGCCACATGTGTGCACATGCTGTCCTGTCCCTCTTACTTTGAGATTAGCCATGGTGTAGGATGTAACACACAGGGACCTTGGATATCATCTCCCAAACTGGCTCCGAGTTTGTTTTGTCTGACTTCTACTTTCTCATTCTTCAAAAGAACCTATACTTTCGATTAAATATAATTGAATACATTTCTTGGAAAAGAAACAATTATTGGAGATTTGTTGGAGATTTGTGGGTCATACAGCAGAGTTTAGAAATAGGATCATATGAAATACTGAGTAGCCATATCAGATTGTGAAATTAATTTATTGTGGAAGCTAGCTACCAGGTTTCTAAGGAACAAAGAGGCTAGATTAGTTGGGTTATTTTAGTAATTATTATTTAACATGCACTAAGTGCCCACAGCATGCTGGTGTCTTCCCATGGTATCAGAAAGCACCATGGAAGGAATGAGACTTGCGGTTGGGCTTAATTAATCTCTCCAGTTAATTGCCAATATGGGGCACATTTCTTATGTGAGTAAAACTGGAGTGTGAGAAAAGATAATGTCCCTCTCTCATTAAGCTGTCCACATTAGATTTACAGGGTGACAGTAGGGCCCATTCCAGCTTAGTTTTGATAGCTTTCATTACTGACAGCACAGAGTTAAGTGGAGATCTGGCTTTTCACTGTGAGACTCGATTCAGTAGCTGTGGCCCAAACATAACCACCTCTATCAGCAAGGCTTCAAAGGGCTGTTTGCAGTTTGATGCTCAGCCTGTCATAACTTCTTTTCTGCTAGCCCTAGACTTCTTTTGTTCTTCTCAAGCAGGACAATTGCAGCGCAGGGCCATGCCCGACACCCACCAAGAAGGGCAGCCCTCGCCAACTGCAGCCTTCCCTAAGTAGCTCGTTTCAGAGTTCAGTAAATTCTGTGACTCTTATGACCTTAGGAACTCCCTTGCACACAGTCACAGAACTGACAAGTGATTTTCCCTCCTCTCCCTCCCCAAAATGTGCTTGAAGAACTTTGGACAGAGTCTTTTAGAAATGGACTGAGAGAACATCAGTCACCTACAAGAACTGGAAGACCATTACTGTCTGCTTATGGAGGGTTCCTGGAACTGAGGTTTGGTGTGGTGGTGGTAGTAAGGAAAGGCTTTTGGGGAAAAGCAGATAGGATGTGATGGGAATTAGGAACAGCAATAGGCTACCAAGGCTAGAGGGTGAAGTTGGCCAGTGGCAGTCTCTGAAGCGGAGTAGCCTCAGTGTAGCCTTGAGCAGGTAAGTAGGCTCTTATTCTGACCTTCCCACATGTCTGTCTTTACCTATGGGTGCTGGCGAGGACCAGATGTTGTAGCACATGTCCCAGGATGCTCTGATCCAGGTGGCTATGGTTACTCAAGGGTAGTGCTATGGAGGAGAGGAATAGTAACCCCTGTGGGAAGGGTGGGACACCCAGCTGACACAGGGTCCTCTGGGATCCGGGGCTGAGTGAGTATCAATGGGTTCTGAAGTTAAGGAACACGTACGTTCCTGGAGCATTTTGAAAGGTCAAGAAACCCCAAGTTCCTTTTGGTAACACAATTCAGCACTAAAGTCAGGGTTTGTGGTTGGCTATTAGTTGTCAATTTTGTACTGTGATTTAGTTTTTAATGGGAGACTGTCTTGAGTTGGTTTCTGTTGATTCAATAAACACCATAATCAAAAGCAACATGGGGAGAATGTTGTTTATTCCATTGTGCAGGTTACAGCCCACCGTTGAGGGAAGCCAAGGGAAGAACTCAAGGCAGAAGTTCGAGCTGAAACTGCAGAGGAGCGTTGTTTACTGCCCTACACTCAGGTTCACATTTAACCACCTTTCTTAAACATCCCAGGCACACTTTCTCAGAGATAGTACTGCCCATAGTCGGCTGGGCCCTCCTACATCAATTAAGAAAATCCTCCATATGGGCTGGAGAGGTAGCTCAGTGATGAAAAGCACTGGCTGCTCTTCCACAGGACCTGAGTCTGATTCCTGTCATCTGTATTGTAGCTTACAACCATGTATTTCTCCAATTCCAGGAGATCCATTGCTCTCTTCTGGCCTCTGCAGAAACCAGGAGTAGAAGTGGTACACAGACAAGCACACAGACAAAATACCCATACGCACAAAAATAAAATTAAAAAGAAAAAAAGAAAATGTCCCACAGACACGCCCATGAGCCAATATGATGGTCCCGATTTCTCAGTTGAGGTTCCCTCTTCCCAGGTGTGATAAATTAGAAACCAAAAGTAACCACCCCAGGGGGCCAAAAAAATAATAGAAAGGTGAAAGCCCCATGGTATAGCTTTTGTCTTTATAGAGGACAACATTATAGCTCTCAAATAGATCTTCAGAGGATTAAAAGCAAGTGACACTTCTTAACCCCATAGAACCCAAATTAATCTTTTCTACCTCCATCGATTTTCAGCAATCTACTATCAATGCCTGCTAGGGTAATTAAACACAAGAGATGAAAAGGGGATTATATCCTCTTGCCAAAGAGGAAGTGAGGTACGGTGGGTGCTGTGACATAAAGCCTCTCATAATATCCGATGACAGGCCCTAATTCTGTGATGTAAATACATTATTGCAAATGTCAGTGTGCAGAGAACTGTTTAAACAGGCTTCAAGGATGATTGCTAAACAAGAATCCAAGCAAGATATAAGGAAGTTTCATTGTCCGTGATAATTCAGATTGGTTATCACCTTGGATGAACACAGAGACACTTCAGTTTTCCATGGCAAACATTTCAAAGTAAGACAGAAAGGCCACCACTTAGGATTAAAGCATTAAGATAAATTACATAATATTCCATAGCTGCAACTGTAAATGACATATTTGTTATCCTTTCTTTACTCTTTCCTATAAAACAACAATATTTTCTTATAGTAACTCAAACTATGAAATTTTAGCTGTGTAGATTTCTGAATTTGGCCATGTGTATTTGTAATACTAGACATGAAAAATATTTTATTCTCTCCATCTTTCCTACATTTCTTTGTAAGGGTTTCAGATTTGCTGGATTATTGTAGAAAATTCAATCTAAACAGAACACAGAGGATTTATATTTTTAAAAATGTGATGTATTTCTTGAAATGTAATTAATTAAAAAATGAATTTTCCCCCCAATCAGTTGGCATTCCTTTGGTATCTTTTTTTATGTTTTTTTAAAATCAGTGTTTAGAAAAGAAAAATTTAAGTGCAGAAGTCTATAGTGGCCTATAACATGGATCTAAAATACCATATTACAATAAAGTATCTTCCGGTCAAATATTCGTAACCTTGGGCTTGAATAGTATTTAAATTTCATGATGCATTTTGTTGTTTAACATCTGTTATAGTCATGGACGTTGCTTGTCTTACAACAAAGTAATTGTGTAAAATGTGGCTAAGTTGCTTGTAGAAATCACAAAAAGAGAAAAAGAAGCCTAAAACGTGAAAAGCCTGAGGTTGCCTCCTGGATGTACTTCGGTATTTTAAACTGAAGCCCTTATCGAAGGTGAAACAGGCATCATCTGAATGGAAGGGCCAGGAGATGCTGGCGCCATGGATAGTACTCGCCCTTTTATCAGCTCAATGATCCGACGCGTTCTCTTTGTCACGAGCTACTGCTCCAAGTCCTCTATATTAAAATGTGACTTTAGACAGTCCACACAGAGGTTATAGTGGTATCTGTGCCTTCGAATCTGTTCTTTCCCCCCAAGTGCTGTTCTGCTCTCCTGCCTTTGCTCACTCCTGTGCCCCTGTTCTTCCCCATTGCCCTCCTAGAGGAGTGGCTCCAGTGGCTGGTGAGGAGAAGAGGGACCACACCCACTTCTTTGTCTTTTACTGTGACCACGTCCGTCCATGTCTGAACTCTTCGGCCAGTGGTTCTCTGTACCCGATATTTACCAGGCCTTCTTCCAAGCTCTCTGAATATATTCTCTCTTCACCCCTCACTTCTGCTTCAGGAACCATCTGCCGTAGCTATTGTTCTTGCTGTAGCACTACACTGCACTTACAGGAGCCACCCGGGGGCTCTTGCCCCTTCCTCTGTGCCTCTCATGTGGGGTCAAAATGACAGGATGCTTAGATAATCTTACAAATGATCAATACAGTAGAAACCTTAATAGCTTATACTTCTTATTTACTTGTTATATCCTTTAGTTTTTTCAGACTTCGCAGGTTTTTCTGAAGAGTGTGTTCCTGCAGACTTCATCAATGATTTTCTTGCCTTTGGACCAAGAAGCGATTCAAACAAAGCCTTGAGGAGGCAAGGAGAACGAGTCCTGGATCTCTTGCTGTAGGGCTGCTTTGGTCTTTTACAGAAGCTAACATCTCTCCAGGAGATTGGCCTCTCTGCCCATGTTCTCCTTCCTGGTTTGCTTTGCTCTTTCTTTTCTCATAGTCTGAAGGATCATAACAGGTCCAGAGTATGGGATATGCACTCAGCTTTCTCTACATACTTTTCAAAGTTTTGTAAGTAGTTCCTTCATTAAACCTTTGTCAAATCATTCCAATCTGAATGGTCTGTCTTTGCCTTGCCAGAATTCTGATCCAGAAGAGAGGATACGGGGGGAATGTTTTCTTATAGTTTAGATAGTATGACTTGGTGTCTGGGAGAGCTGATGAAGACGTGAAACATACTTGAGTCAGTTGCCACTATGACCAGCAGCAACATGGCCATTACCTCTGGGGTTATGGAGTTTGTTCCAAGACACGGGCTCTCTCCTCTTGTCTCTTCACTTGTATTAACCACTCATCTCTAATATTGGGTTTTGCACATCTTTACATATGGACTAGTAGTCTGGTCCTTCAACAAAGGGCACCACTATGGATTATACACACTCAGTACAGCATTTACTTAATGACCTGTCTGCCCTCCCCAGAGATAAGGATGAGGTGACATCCATAAGTGCATTGGCAGAATACATCTACATGTTAGCTTCTCCCAAAATCCCCAACCAAAGACTGCTGATGTATTATATCTGGAAACATTCAGAAATGGACAAGCACGGCAATATTCCTTTTCTTTAGCATCTGCTATAGAAGAGAAATTGGACAGAAGCCTGGAAGGCATGGGCAATTATAACTTTTCAGTAGTATATACTGATCTGATTTCCAATTGAAATAATAAAGAACATTTTTCCCCTTCTGACTTTTTTGCTTATTAAAATTTTGCTCCAAAATGTTCTCAATTACTGGATATTGATGTTTCTGGCTTTGAAAGCCTGATTACAGATAATCTAGTAATAGTTTTTTTTTTAACCTTTTAATTAACAATAAGGGCTGTGAAAATCAGTACTAGAGCAGTTACAGCTTTGGCTTTTCAGGGCCATAAGCATAGTGTCTCACTAAGATGACAATTGAATATTAGAATTAACAAAAATTTTAAGTAAAGTCTTTCATCACTAATATTTTGATACACTTAAATGTCAGAAGGAAAAATTAGCAATGCTGGCTCAATTCAATGGCTGGATTTTAATGTCTTGTTTCAGAGGATTGGGTATCCAGTTAAATTTTAAACCAGAATAAGTTTCTTAATCTTTTTTTTTTAATACTTTATTTTTTTTATTTCTTCAAATTACATCTCAGTCACAATCCCTTCCCTACTCCCCCTTCCTGTCCCACCCTTCCACCCTCTTCCCCCCAACAGCTTCCCCTTTCAGTCCAACAAATGGTTCCTTCTCTTATAACAGTAAATACTATACAAAACAACAGAAATAAATATGCCACATTTATGAGAATTAAATGGCTCAGCATACATTCCCAATGTCCAGTTCATACATATTTGGCCCCTGACTTTAACATTCTACCATCTAACCATCTCCATGAGTTTAAAGTTCTATAACTGACTCAGCTCTCATACTAACTTGAAGAAATAAAAAATAAAGTAAAAAAAAAAAAAAATCTTCTTAGATCCAGAATGCCCTCTTGATTCCTAAACAACTCAAAATGTAACTATGAGACTCTAGCTGTCTATTCCTCAACTACCTCAGAGACCTAAGAGGGATAAATATATCTGATTATATAGGAAGTGCAGGGCCTGCAGCTTCCAAAACTAAGAAATGACCTACCAGTGGCTGCCAGGACAGTTCCCATTTTCTCTCCATACATTCCAGCATCAATCTTCAGCCTTTTGGTCCTGTTTCTCTGACAGACATTTATTGTAGAGCAGGAATTATGAAGGACTTACCTACCCTGTCTTGGCAGAGCTAGGCTGTCGACTTCCCTGCTACCAAGTTTTGTCCTTTTTGGACAGCAGTCTGTCTGCAGTTGAAGCAAGGGGTTTTTTCATGCCAAGAGATAGGCTTGCCACTAATTCAACCATCTCACACTGGAGATTCTTCGATGCTTATCTTCTACTTGGAGTAGAATAGGGGGTGCTGTCAAGAGCTGATATGTCTCGATATAAAAAAAAATCTTAATTTAAGACAACATTTTTGAATGCCATATTCTGCAGATCTCTTGGGGTTTTTGAAGATGCCCTATCTATCTCTTGTATTTAGATAAGCAAATGTTGCTTGTCTCTTAACAACTTGATTTCTGAGTAGCTTAGAGAATATCTGTGATAGACTGTCATAGTAGCTAACAAAGTGACATGCATGCATGACTAGGAGTTTGTATTTCTTAACTATGCTAAACAGTTTAAGACGGTTGATATCAAGAGGCCAGAGCTTCACATTTCATTTTTAAGTATCTCTAGGTACAATACCATTAGGAAGCGTTACCTTTAATTTTGTATCAATATACAAAGATCTATTCAAATGTGGCTAAATATACTCTTAATTTTGTATCAATATACAAAGATCAATGCCTATGTAGCCCAATACAATCTTAATATTACGTCAATATACAAGGGTCAATACCACTTTAGCCAAATATAATACTAATTTTGTATCAATATACAAAGGTTTAAGGGCATATTCAATAATCTGTCCCTTCTTCTTGGTCCTTCCCATACTATGTCTATGTCCCATTTTTCTCAAGTCCGTGCACTCCTACATAGGAGAGAAAGAAGGATACAGAAAAGGAAAAGAAGGAAGTCCCTGGGTCTAACCTCCAAAACCCATTTAACAAGACCATTTAACAGCTTGTAGTCTCTTCCCCTAAATAACAAAGTTTTCAGTTATCCTTCAAATAACCAAAAAGGGGGGGGGGAACACCCTCCCCACCCTCTGGGCATGGGACGTTGCTCTCTTAAAATGACTTCCTGCTGATTTGGGTCTTAGTAAACCTGTTTGGGGCCCAAACCAGAATGGAAAAATGATTAAAAATGTTAGTACAATCCTTTTATGTTCAGTCCTTTTGTGCTCAGCTGTTTAGATGTCCTAAGGAGTTTGTAGGCAGAAGCTGATCTTCCAGGCTTTACTGAAGTTCTGGCTGGGGCAGTGTGTAGAGCTGAACGGTCTTAGCGATTTTGAGTTGTTGTGATTGTAGACTTTTGATGGAAACAGCTATTGAGTGAGTCTGTAAGGCTGAATCATCTGGGCCAATCGTCTTCTTTGGTGTCTGATTCTGTTTTCTGTTGAGGTTTCTGTTGTCCAGTTGTCCTTGGGTTCCTTGAATGGATGCTTTGAATCTCCTGTAAAGATAAGAACAGAGCACTGCCCTAATCCTAAGTCTGGGGTAATTACCCTTTTTTTTTGCGGGGGGGAGGGTTAGGTAATATTTCACCTGAAGCAAATTTGTTTTTTTTGACAATATATAAAGTATTATCTTTCAATCTGGGTTAAAGAAGAAATTATTTTGTTATTTTGGAGCTAAACCAGCTTTAGTGTATATATTTTGAGATCTCAAAGGACAATTTGTTTGTATTGAGTAGGCCTTTTGTAAGTAGCTTTTAAACTTAGGTCCTTCCAAATCCTATGTGTGTGTCTCTGCATTCTAATTATTGGGATCAAAGATCTGTGGTTCCCATCTGAAGGGATTAAAGATGTGTTCCACCACTCCTGGATCGAAGTTTTCCTCTATTTAGAGTTTGTTTTGTATCAGGCTGACCTTGAGCTCTGAGATCTGCCTGTTTTTGTCTCTAGTGTGTTGGGATTAAGGGTGTCCTCTTCTTCAATGATAGGATTAAGGGTGTGCATCCTCACCACCCTGTTCCGTGTAACTCTAGAATTTATAAGACCACTAACTCTATAGTGCTCCTCCCGTCTCTGCTGAAGTTAAAGTCATGGGTTAACACCACATTTTTCATGTATTTTACCTTAGTTCTAAGTTTTTTCGACTCTTGGAGGTTTATAAAACCAGGTTGAATGGCTGTAACCTTTATTTTATTTACAGTGTTTTCAAATTGTTACCTGCTTTTTTTAATTAATAAATTTATTTGTTTGTTGTTTCAGGTTACATCTCTATTATATTGTCCTCTTTCCCCACTTCCCAGCCCCACCCTCCCATCCTCTACCCCCTAACCCTTCCCTCTTGTTCCTCTGGGGTGGAGTGTCCCTACATAACAGTCCCTCACCACAGTTCAGGAGTCATATGAGGACCAAGAGCCTCTTCATACACCCGGGCCTACGAGGCAGTACCGCCAGTGAAAGGTGTCTCCTTGCTACTGGGGGAAAACTAAAAAAAGACCAACAAACACACAAACCCACAAAAACAAAGAACAACAACAAAAAAAGAAAGGAAAAAGAAAAAAAAGTTTATGTCCATGTTCCTTTTGGTGTGTTGGTTGTAGTACAGATATCCTGTACTATACAGCTAAAATCCTACTATAAGTGAATAGATGCCATGTGCATACTTCTGAGTCTGGGTTAGCTCACTCAGGATGAGCTTCTCTAGTTCCATCCATTTGGTTGCAAATTGCATAATTTCATTGTTTCTGATAGCTGAGTAATATTCCATTGTATAGCTGTACCACAGTTTTTTAACCCATTCTTCAGTTAAGGGACATCTGGATTGTTTCCAGTTTCTAGCTATTACAAGTAAGGCTGCTATGAACATAAAGTTTCTTAATCTTACAAAGCAATAAAAGTGCGGTGTTCCTCTTTAGATGGATTTTTTTTTCCTTTGCAGATTGCAAATGGCTCTCAGTGTGTTGAATTTACAGACAAATGGCATGGGTCCCCTGAGAGAGTGGATCTCTGTAGACTGACACAGATTTCTCTTGGGAGATTTTATATACAATACATTATTTATATAAACACCCAAGGCCCTTCTGCAGTACTTCGGCATTTTTTCATGCCACTGTAAAATGCCATAAGTGGCTGAACACAGGCTATGTTTGATCAGGACGGACTACCCTGAGCCCCTCAGCAGTATCCCTGATGCCTGGGATGAGAGGGATAGAGCACAGATGGGCTGGGGGTAGCAGAGCCCAGGGCATCTCCACAACTCCACCATGGTGGGAGTCCAGCCAAACTGCAGTTTGGGGCATAGGCAGTGTAGAGGCTGTTGTGTAGAGGGAAGGGCATATAACATGCATTGTGGCCACCTATGATAAATGCAGGTGAAGTTTTTACAAAAAAGAAGAAATATTCACATCTTTTTGCGCCCTTCAATCAGGTTTGGTTAAAAGAATGAAAATCTGCCTGAATTTTCGATTTTATTATAGTCGTGATGGGTAGAATGGTGGTTACATGAGAGGGAGGGATCAGGAAGATGTTGGGCAACGTGTGCCAAGCTTTAGCTGAGTGGGAGACATACATTTCAGAGCATGCACACCACTGTGGCTGCAGTAAACAGTAAAGAATTTTAAAACTTTATGAGAGAGTAGATTTTAAAGGCTTCATTGCAAAAAGGTATGAGTGAGGTGAATAGATTGTATTAATTAAACATGTATGTGTGTGATAACATGAAGGGCCGTGGAGATGGCTTAATGGGTTAGAACAAGAGGACCAGAGCTCTGATCTGAAGCATGCCCTTAGAAGCTGCACTTGTCCAGTACATTTGGAGCAGAGACTAGCAGATCACTGGAGGGCACTGTCCAGACAGCCTAGCCCAAACTGTGAGCTTCCACTAAACTGAGAGAGCCTGTCCCCCAAAGTAAGGGGAAGCATGGTGGAGCAGGACACCCAATGACTTCCTGTGGCACAGGCAGGATGCACACTCCATTAATGTTCTGTGGCACATATGCTCTCCCTAGCATCAAGGGCACATACACACCCTCCTCAGAAGGAATAAAAGTCAATTTTTATAACAATTATTGCTCAATAGAAACTAATAGAGAAGCCCTATGAGAAAATTTCCCCATTGCTATACCTTGCTGAACTGTGGTATGAAGTAAAATCCAGCAAAATGACATTTGTTCAGTCCACACAGTCCATGTCTCATCATTGCCTTGCTGCATGTGTGGTTATTCAATTTCATCATGCGTGGCTACCTAAAACCACAGTCTGTATCAACATACTTGACTGTACCAGCACCAAACCCTCTCATGCTACTCCTTAATCGCACACTGTTCTTAGTAATGAGTTTTTAATATGTAAAACCATTGTGGTAAATGAGCATTATTTTAAAGTACTCATGCTGTATATCCCATTAAATTAGCTCCTTCCCCAAGCAGCATGATTTTCTCCATGCTTACACAGTTTTGTATCATATGTGTGTTCCTTTGTCTTTTTTCTTTTTAATTTATTTATTGCTTCACGTTACATCTCCATCATACTGTCCTAGTGTTCCTTTGTCTTGCTGACTAATATTCCATGCTGTGGATATAGTACTACCATGTGTGTCAACATTTACTCATTCGTGGATTATGGTGAAAATGTTCATGATTATACATCATAAACAAATCATATGGAGGTTTCTGTAAGAAGGGAGGTTCCTTTCTCTGTAATGATTGGTTTTTCACCTTAAAAAGAACTGTCTAACATTTCCCAAATTTTGCATTCCTACCAGAAGTAGACAGGAGATCTAGTTTCTCTGAATCTCTACCAGTGTTTTGTCATTGGCATTTGTTTTACCCAAGCTTATGGGTGGGAGCAGCAACTTCTTGTAGGTTTTCATTGTATTTGTTTGGTGGTTAGTGATGCTGAACATCTCTGAGTCTTTTCCCCTTTTCCAGTTGTTCTTAGTTCTCTTGTGAGTCTTGAGAATACTGTAGTCCATATTCCAGACACTCTTTCCTTGCCTTTGTGTGGTGGGATGGCCCAGTATTTCACTATTTCTGAGGAGGGACTGGGTTCCCAGCAGTGCTGTGTGACAGAGTAGAGACTGGGACACCCTAATGCTTACCTCTTTGTTTCCTTCTTTCTGACTGAACATCCAGAGAAAGAAGGCATTTGCTGTCTGGGCCTATAGGCATCTCTTGATACTAGTGTAGGAAATAATAGAAATTAGAGTTAGGTCGATCTCTGTGAGTTCGAGGCCAGCCTGGTCTACATAGTAAGCTCTAGAATAGTGAGGACTACCTAGTGACACTCTCTATCAAGGAAAAAAAAAAAAGAAAGAAAAGAAAAAGAAAAACAAACCAAACAAAACCCAACTCCAAAAAAAAAAAAAATAGGTAAGTCATGACATTGTTGTCCCAAAACGTCTGGTTTCCAAAGTAATTTTTCATTTTGTTTCTATGTTTAATCATTTCCAGAAAGACTCCTTGTATTTAGATAGAAAAATCTGTTGGATTTAGAAGCATCAAACAGTGAAACACAACTCTTCGTGTATCTGGGAGGATCTTTCCGGGAAGGGTGAAGTCGAGACGACCCACCCTTACATGGGTAGCCCCATCCCATATGCTGGGTGCCCCTCAATGAAACAAAAAGAAAGCAAGACAGAAATCATAGTGCAGACTTCTTACTCTGCTTCCTGACTGGCTTTGCATCATGCTTGCTGCTTGCCACCTGCCCCCTCCATAATGGACTGAAACATTGGGAACCATTGCCCAACATCAATTTGCCTTCCATTCAAGTTGATTTCTCTAGGTTTTATATCCAAGAGATAGAAAAATTGGTCATCACCCTATCTTCTTCCATAGGCCTGGGATTTAAGAAACTTTTTTATATCAAAGATATGGGGCTAAATTTTCCTAGAGAGGTTTTCTGATGGCCACACAGTAGCTTTTGACCTTTTCATTGTTTTATTCTCAATTTTATCTTAAAAATGTGTGTGTGTGTGTGTGTGTGTGTGTATGTATGTATGTTCTTATACATGTGTACTTATGTGTCTTTAGAGGCTACTCACATCCATGGTGATCATCTTCATCTTTTACTCCTGATCTTACTTTTAAAGACTCTTACTGAGACTGTGGCTTGCTAATTGAGCAAGACCGGCTGAACAACTAGTTGTTGGATTCCTTCTGTCTCTCTTTCCTCAGTACTAGGATTATAGGCATTTACCACATACTCAAATTTTTTCATGAGTGCTGTGTATATCAACTTGGGTCCCCCTACTTGCTCAGCAAATATTTTACCAATTAAGCTGTCCCCATAGTGCCTTCACTACTGTGTCTTAAGTGCCATCCATCTTAGGAGAGATTTAAGATTACAAGTTGAAAAGTGACTTCCCTCAAAGGCCGAGCTTGCAAGTGACTTATCTACTTGGAGACGGAAGAGTGGCATGGACTCTCAGACATGGCCCGGGTTGTGACTGAGATCTTATTTCCCTCATAACTCTCTCTTAAAGGTATCTCTTTTATGAGGTGGCCTGCTCCCAGTAACTGGTTGCCAGGGAATGGAAAGTCTTCTACTTTCTTGGCTGTATCAAGGTATGCCATACTGTCAAGATCAACCCACAAAGATCAACAAAACCAACTCTCCTAGGCCCCTAGAGGCTTGCAGCAATTGAAAACACTAACCAAAATAAGAATATTAATAAAAAAGCTTAGACTTGACCTAGAACCCCCTATACAAATATAAAGGATAGGCAACTTGGTCTTCATACAGATCCCTTAACAAGTAGGGTGGGACAGTCTGTCATGGACTTTGTTACCTGTTAGTGGGACACTTTACTCTAGTGGAGCTGCCAAGTCAGACCTCAGAGCAAGAAGAAGCTCTTAGCTTCTTGTGACTGATGAACTGAGTGAGGCTGATATGTGGGCACCCCCTATACCGGAGGAGTAGGATAGATGGGAGAGGGAGTAGAGGGTGGGAAGGACCAGAGGGGAGGAAGAAGGGGGCTGTGATTGAGATGTAACTTGAATAAACATAAAAAAATAAAATAAAATAAAAAAGATACTTCATACTATGAGAGGAAGACTTGTTGACTTCCTGCTGAATTCATACATTAAAATTCTAACCACTGAAGGGGTGTGGGGGCGTTTAGCAGTTATGATGGCTAATCTCTGTTGTCTACTATTTCAACTATGAATTAACTATGAGATGTGCCCAGAGTGGGCAGTACCATCTGATGGTGGCTGGTATATGTCCAGATAGATATAAAGAGATTTGAGGGAAAAGGTTTGCTTTTCTCCAGACTGTCTGCCTTTGTTCCTGTTGGTGTGCACACCTTCTCTGCTGCTGCTGGTGCTGGTACTGCTACTGCCATCTGCTACTGCCTTGGAATCCAGCTAGGTCTGAATTCTTACATGAGCCAAAGGCCAGTGATTCCAGGGAGCATCTGGGCATTCACCATCGTATTTGGACTTCTGGGACACCTAGACTTGTGGACTAAGCAACTATTGGTGTGCCGCTTCTCCAGTGTACAGACAGCCCGTGTCAGACTACCTTGCCTGAACGCTATAAGCCGACCTACTGAATCCCCTTTGTAATACATAGTTGTTCTATCAGTTCTGTTCCTCAAGATAACCCTGATAGGAGGTGATTAGGTGACTGAGATAACAACCTTATAGATGAAATCCCTACTCTTGTGAAAAAGAGTGGGCCTAGCTGGTGCTTTACACTATATTAAGATGTAGAAATAAGACATGATCATGAAGCCTTTAGTAGTCTTTGCATCAGCAGGGGACTTGATGGGGCCTCTCAGCCTCCAGGACTATAAGAAGTAAATTTCTATTGTTTGTAAGCTTCTCAGTTTCCATATTTTGTTAGCATCTCAGAAGGATGGAGGTACCTCCTCCTTGTTCTTCCCTCTAGAAATGCCACTGGGACCCAGTTCTATAACCTCTCAGGCTCTCCCCTTCCTGCTGCCACAAGTGGAGCTCTCACAGGCACTCCTTGGGAAACCTTCAAGTTCAAAGTGTCAAATATGTATTCCATGAACCCACCCTGTCCGAGCAGTCTTTGGTGGTTGCTTATTGTCTTTTTCTAAATGGACAGCTCCACTACGAAGGGACTGGGCAGTTTGTTTTTTTTTTCTAGATCACAGTGTCTTTTGTTTTTCATTGTCATTCTAGATGACAGTTACTTTGCCTTTAAAGAATAATGAAGTATGATATTGTGCATATTCTCTGTTCTTGAAGTCTGTAACCAGGGAGCCATGACTAGGATCCCTTTCTATTTCTTGAGACTGTTTCTTTTGATGGAGCATGGCCATCAGACACAGAGTCACCTGAAGTCACTCTGCTACTTGTTCACTTAAGCTTTCCTCTACCACAGAAGAAACCTTGGTGAAGCCACTGAATCCTTTAGAAAAGTTACTATAGAGATCTTCTGTATTTGCCTTTACTCAGCAAATGTCTTCCCACAGACTCCTAATAAAAGTGTAGGTTTGTTAAGAAAGCTATTGCTCCAATGGAGAGTCTGTGTAAACATTTTTTACTGCCATATATTAATTGACAAGATAATGAGTCTTATGGTGACATTGCAGTGTGTGTATGTGTGTGATTTATAGGGCATATGCATGTATTTGTACATTCCAGTGTGGAGGACAGAGGTCAATATTGGTGTCTTCCTTGATCTCTTTCCACCTGTTTTTTGGAGACAGAGTCCCTCACTGAACTTGGAGGACACAAATTTGACTAGATTTGCTGGCAAGTCCCAGAGATCTCTTCGTGCAGCCCTCCAAGTGCTAAGATTACCAGAGCTTGCCTCTATGCCTGACTTTTTACATGGGCACTGGGAATCCAAACTTGGGTCCTCATGGTTGCACTGCAAGTATTCATGTATGAAGCCACATCCTTATTCCCTTATCATAATGTTTACAAACATGACTATGACAGACTTGATCATAGCCAACCCCTTCCTCCCCCTTCTGCTAGTCCCTTTCTTTTTCCTAGTAGTCTACCCTCTACTTTCAGGTTTTTCTTCTTTTTGGCAGGTTCCACATTTGGAAGAAAACATGTATTTGCTTTTTTTTAGCTATATCAGCAACTCTACTGTATATTGATCTTGATAGCCATAAGTATACACCCAGCAGTTATATGGTATATATAGGCTGGATTATATTGTAGTCCTATTTTCAGAAACCTCCGCACTGATTCCTTACTGGCAGCATTAGTTGACAGTTCCACCCACCAAAAGAGAGTTTCCTTCCCTACACCCCTCAGTTTTTGTTCTTTGTCACTTTGATGATAGGAATCCTAGCTGGTGTGACATAACACTTCTTTATCCATTCATCTGCTGATGAACAATAGGTTAGTTTCAGTCCTTTGCTGTAGTGAATAAAGCAGCAATAAACAGAAAGGTGCAAATATTTCTATGACAGAGTATGAAGTTTTCTGGGTATACATCTTGGGGTAAGATGACTGGGTTATATGGTAGTAGTTCTGTTTTTAAGTTTTTGAGGAACCTCCAAATTGATTTCCACAATGGCTATATTAATTTGTACCCTATTATATTAGTTATTTTTGTATTGCTGTGTTAAAACACCATGACCAAAAGCAACTTGGGGAAAAATTTATTTCACGGAAGTCAAGGCAGGAACTCCAGGTAGGAATGTGGAAGTAGCAACTGAAGCAAAGGCCCTGGAAGAGGGATGACTACTGGCTTGTCCTCATGACTTGCTCAGTTAGCCTTCTTTCTTATAGCACCCAGGACTACCTGTCCAGGGAGGGTACTACCCTCCCACATAAATCATCAATCAAGTAAAATCGCCAGTGGCTTGTCTTCAGGACAGTGTGGTGGGGACATTTTCTCACCTGAGATTCCCTCTTCTAAAAGGACTCTAGCTTGTGTTGAGTTGACATAAAAGTAACTAACAGTGAGTAAGGTTTCCTTTCTCATTACATGCTCTTCCACATTTGTTGTCATATTGTTGATGATAGCCATTCTGATTGGGGTGAGGTGACGTCAAAGTAGAGTTTTTATGTCCAGTTTCCTGAGGGCTAGAGAAATTGAACACTTCTTTAAGTAGGTTTTTTTTTCTATTTATGTTTCTTTTTTTATATATAACTATCTATTCAGTTCATTTTGCCTGTTTATTGATTGGCAGTTTTATTTCATTGTAATTTCTGTATGTTAGCTTGTCTTTTGAAGTGTAGCTGGCAAAGATTTTCTCTCATTCTGGGAGAACTCTGTTAACTTAGTGGAATACTTGCTATATAGAAAATTTGAATGTATTTTAATTGACATGATAATTGCACATGGAGTGCAGTCTGATATTCTGACCCACATATGTAATAAAAACATTATCTAAGATGTTTGGTGTTTATTTGTGTTTGGAGGAAGAAAAATCCTCATTTCTAGCTAGTTTGAGAGTATGGTAACATACTGGCAGTCACTTGATCATGGTGAGATCAAGTTACATATGGTAAGCAGCCTCTTCTGGCTCCTTCTTCCCAGCTCTGGTGATCACTCTTGAGTTCTTTGAGCTCAATTGCTACAGTTCCTCACATGCAAGAAGGACATGTTGTATTTGCTTTTTGTGTGTCTGGCATATTCTATTTCACTTAAGACGTGTCCTTTCAGGCTTACCTGTGCTGTTCCTAACTACAGGGTTTCTTAACTTTTATTTCTGTATAATACTCCATCATCTATTCTTTGCCCACTCACCCTCAGTGGGCCTCTCAGTAGCTCAGTAGATTCTGTTTCTTAGCTATTGTTCATGGTGCTATAGTAAATATAGGAGGGAAGTTATATCTTTAACATAGGTTCCTTTCCTGTGGATACGACTGCTTCTAGTCCTAAGTGGGTCATAAAGCAGTTTTTTTCAGTTTTTGGAGAAAGTGCCACACTGCTTTTCATAATGTCTTCATTCATCTGTGTTCTTACCAGCAATGTGTGGAGTTGCCCTTTCCCATACACCTGTGTCCACATATTACTATTTGTGGTATTTATTGCATGACTTCTGATTATTTAGACATTTCTTCTCACAAATTTAATTATAATTATGTGATTCATTTGCCTAGTAGTTCCTAGTTTTGAATTTCTTCTATAGATTCACATTGTAGTACCAGTTAGCAGGGAAGCTTTGTTTTGACTTTCTTGGTTCTCTCTCTCTCTCTCTCTCTCTCTCTCTCTCTCTCTCTCTCTGTATCTCTCTCACTACTTCCCCTTTCTTTCCTCCCTCCTTCCTTCCATTTCTCCCTCCCTTCCTCCTTCTCTTTTAGAAAACCAAGACACAGAGGAGTGTTTAGTAAGGAGGCTAGAAAAGCCATGGTCTCTGGTGACTTGTCACTTGTAGCAGGTAGAACAACTCAGATAATGTAATACAAAGGCCAGCAGATAATGGAGCACTGACAAACTGGAGCATATGTCTGTCGTGATGGCAGGTGTGCCACACCACCCATCACCAGCCTGTTGTTGCCAAGTGGGATTTCCAGTCCAGTATGTTCACTTTAGGTGTTTCAAGATAAAAAGGCTAGATGTTTATGCCAAAATGTTGATGCCTCATAAAATAAACCAAAGACATATGCAGACACACCCACCAAGGTAGAGCCACCACTTCAAATCTCTCTGCATTTGGCTCTGTTAGGACTTCACACAAGATAAAAAAAGACAGCATAGGAACTCAGCAAGATGGCAGCAATAAGCTTGGACACATTCCACATTCTGATCATCAGGATGATCGACTAGACCACCATACCTCCTGCTGGAGGGCAGTTTGAGAGGCAGAAGCCTATCTGGGCTTGTCCAGCAAAGCCTGGGACAATAAAGAACTCTGTACTGGAAATATAGACACTTCAAGAACAGTGACACCAGACACAGGAAACAGAACACTTCTCTCTTCAGTGGAAGAGCCAGAAGATCAGATCTTTACAGGACACCAGCTGGTGGTTTTGACCTCCAAACAGAGGCCCTCCTCAGTTTCCTGAGTCCATAGCTTCTGTGTAGGCATTCTGACACCCAAAAGAAAACCAGCAGAGCCACTACAGTAAGACTGAGGGCGTATGTCCCTGAGATTTGCAACATGGCTGCATCTGGATGACCAGTAACTGGGGGATCGAACTAACAGGCACTGAGCTTCCCTGCACCCAAGCATATTGTGGACGTGATATAGACTACATATTAGAACTCTCTGCTTGCCCCCTCACCTGGCCCCTCAGCTGGGCACTCCACGGGGCACTCAGGGTACATCATCTAATCTACATCTCAGTTCAGAATAGTAAATCAGTTCTTGATCATTGCTTGTGGCCTGAGCAACCAGGCTGCACCAGTTCACAGAGATTGAGTCAGAGAGGCACAGGTTGACCCTGAGACTCACCTGAGAGTAGTTTAGGAGGACCATAACCACAGTCCTGACACCCTAGCCACAGGGAAACTGTTAGAAGCCCCAACAACTCAGGAAGGCTGCTCTGGAACACAGTGCTTCTGACAGGGAAAAGGCGGCTGAGATTCCGCCTGAGTCCAAGTGCTGTAGATGCCTTGTGAACTCCATATTGGAACTCCCTGCCTGTGCTCACTTTGGCAGGGCTCTCAGTCTATATCCTCAGTCTGCAGCATCTAGATCTCAGTCTGGAGCAGTAAAGCAGTTTTGGACCATTGCATGCTGCCCCAGTGAGTGGGCAACACTGGACCACAGAGCTTATGACTGAGAGGTACAGGTTGAAATTGGGATTCCCCAAATAGCAACCTGGGAGGAACACAACAATGATCCTGACCACATCCTGATGCCCTAGCTACAGGGAAACTTCCAGAAGCCCCCCAGCTCATGCAGGCTGGACTGGAGCACAGTGATTCTGTCTGGAAAAAGGCAGCTGAGCTTCCCTGAATTCAAGCACTGTGGACAGGGTGTGAACTCCACATTGTAACTCCCTGCTGGCACCTGCCTTGCTGCTCAGATGAACATCCAGGCTACAACAAGAAAGCTCCAACCCTGGAGCAGTGAAACAACCCTGGACTATTGCTCACTGCCTAGGTGATGTGAGCTGTACCAGATCATAGTGCTTCTAGCTGTAAGGTGCACATTGAACCCGAGAGGCCCCCTGAGAGCAGCTTGGGAGATCCATGATCATAGTCCTGACACATAAGCTGCAGGGGAACTGCAGCTCTAGCTTACAGTCTGTGGCCTGCTAACCCCCGCCAACATCACTAAGAAGATCAGCTGGATTTCAGGAGCCTGCAGATGGGAATAACACATCTCACCCCAACCCTTGACCTGATTGCCCAGTAGGGACACAACAGGAAGGGGTGAGCTGTGGGAGGTCCAATGAGGACCAGCCCCCCAACACAAGGCTCCATCCAGCCTGTGGAGATCTACAAATTACCAAGATTACATGGCCTCTACACCAAACACCTTCCTTGGCACTGAGTCTAGAAGGCACCAGAAATAAACAGCTAAGGACAACCAGATGTCTAAAGGCCAGCAAAAGAACAGAATTGACAAAAGTCAGGAAAATATGACTCCAACAAAATTCAGCTATGCTAAATTTTTCAGCAAGCCCTGACCATCCCATTACAGCTGAAACACATGAAAATGGTGACAAATCTATACTTAGGAAAATGATAGAGGCCTTAGAAGAAGAAAATAAATCCCTGAAAGAATTTAAAGAAATCAAAATTTTACAAATGAAAGCAATAGATAATTCCTTTAGAGACCTCCAAGCTAACTCAGTCAGACAAGAGTGGGAAAGAGACAAGGCTTTGAGAGATTTGCAGGCAAAGACAACCAAATTGGAACAGGAAATGGATAAAACAGTTCAAGACCTGAAATTGGAAATGGAAGCAATAAAGAAAACATGAACAGAGACAATCATGGAGGTGGAAAACCAAGGAAAGAGAACAGGAACTACAGACATGAGTATCATAAATAGAATACAATAGATAGAAGACAGAATCAAAGGGTTGGAAGACTCAATTGAAGAAATCAGTACAACAACCAAAGAAAGTGAAAAATTAAAAAAAAATTCCTCACCCAGAACATCCAAGAAATCAAGGACTCAATGAAAAGATGAAACCTAAGAATTATAGGCAGAGATGAAAGAGAAGACTGCCAACTCCAAGGTCCAGGAAACATTTTCAACAAAATCATAGAAGAAAAAATTTCCAAACCTAAAGAAAGAGATGCCAATAAAATTCCCAGAGGCATAAGGAACACCAAATAGATAAGACCAGAAAAGAAATTCCTCTCACCACATAATAATTGAAACTCCAAATGTACAGAACAAAGAAAGCATATTAAAAGCTGTACGAGAAAAAGGTCAAGTAACATATAATGGCAGACCCATCAGAATTACAAGTGATTTCTCCACAGAAACTTTAAAAGCCAGAAGGGCTTGGGAAGATGTCCTACAAGCCCTAAGAAAACATAAATGCCAACTCAGACTACTATACCCAGCAAAACTTTCTATCACCATAGATGGAGAAAACAAGATATTCTCTGACAAAACCAAATTTAAACAATATCTATCCACAAATACAGCTCTACAGAAGATCCTAGAAGGAAATTTTCAACCCAGAGAAGATAACTACACCCAAGGAAACACAGGAAACAAAAAACTCCACAGCAGCTAACTAATAGAAATACGCAAACACATAACCACCACCTACATAAAAATAACAGGAAATAGCAAACTATGTTCATTAATATCTCTCAACATCAATGGACTCAACTCTCCAATAAAAAGACACAGGCTTACAGAATGGACCCATAAACAAGACCCATCATTTTGCTGCATACAAGAAGTGACCTCATTAATAAAGATAGACTCTACCTCAGAGTAAAGTACTGGAAAAAAGTTTTCCAAGCAAATGGTCCCAGGAAGCAAACTGGAGTAGCCATCCTAATATCTAATAAAATAGACTTTCAACAGAAATTAATCAAAAAAATAGGGAAGAACACTACATACTAGTCAAAGAAAAATTCATCAAGATGACACCTCAATACTGAATATCTATGCACCAAATGCAAGGACACATACAGTAAAAGAAACTCTTCTAGAGCTTAAACCACATATTGATCCCCACACATTAATAGTGGGAGACTTCAACACCCCACTCACAACAATGGACAGGTCATGGAGAAAAAAACCAAACTGAGAAATAATGAGACTAACAGAGCTCATGAACCAAATGGACCTAACAAATATCTACAGAATGTTTCATCCAAACACAAAAGAATATACATTCTTCTCAGCACCTCATAGAACCTTTTCCAAATTGACCAAATATATGTGGACACAAAGCATGCCCCAACAGATATAGGAAAATTGAAATAACCCCTTGTATCTTATCATACCACCATAGATTAAAGCTAGATTTCAACAACAACAGAGAAAGTCTACACATTCTTGGAATCTGAACAATTCTCTATTCAATGACTACTGAGTCAGGGAACAAATAAAGAAAGAAATCAAAGACTTCCTAAAATCCAACCAAAATGAAGGCACAACATACCTAAACCTATGGGACACAATGAAAGCAATGCTTTGAGGAAAGTTCATAGCACTAAGTGCCTTCAAAAAGAAAATGGTGACAGCTCATAATAGAAACTTAAACAAGAGCAGGAACATGGTCTTGGTTACCTGTTAGTGGGACACTCAACTTTAGTGGAACTGACATGTATGCCTCCTGTGCAAGAGGAAGCTCTTAGACCTCATGTGACTAACAAACTGAGGGGGGCTGATACACACAGACACCCCACACCGGAGGCATGGGAGGGTTGGGAGAGGGGATAGAAGGTGGGAGGGAGGGGCAGGGAAGGGGTAGAGGGAGGGAGTGGCAATGGATATGTAACTAAATAATAAATGTGAAAAAAAATTAACAACAATACTGGAAGTGCTAGGAAAAAAAAAAGAAGCAAACACTCCCAAGAGGAGCAGAAGGCAGGAAATCATCAAACTGAGGGCTGAAATCAACAACTTAGAAACAGAAAGAACAATACAAAGATTAAATGAAACCAAGAGTTGGTTCTTTGAGAAAATCAACAAAATAGACAAACCCTTAGCCAAACTAACTAAAAGGCAGAGGGAAAATACCCAAGTCAACAAAATCAGAAATGAAAAGGGAGAAATAACAACAGACATTGAGGAAATCCAGAGAATCTTTAGGTCTTACTTCAAAAATATATACTCCACAAAATTTGCAAACCTAAGCGAAATGGACAATGTTCTTAATAGATTCCACCTACCAATATTAAATCAAGATCATGTTAACAGATTAAATGGCCCTAAGGAAACAGAAGCAGTCGTTAAAAGTCTCTCAACCAAAAAAAGCCCAGGACCAGATGGTTTCAGCACAGAATTCTACCAGACCTTCAAAGAAGAGCTAATATCAATACTCTTCAAACTCTTCCACAAAACAGAAACAGAAAGAACACTACCAAACTCATTCTATGAGGCCACAGTCATCCTGATACCTAAACCACACAAAGACCCAACAAAGAAAGAGAATTTCAGACCAATTTCCATCATGAAAATAGATGCGAAAATACTCAATAAAATACTTGCAAACTGAATCCAAGAACACATCAAAAGTATTATGCAACATGATCAAGTAGGCTTCACCCCAGGGATGCAGGGGTGTTTCAACATCCTGAAATCCATCAAGGTAATCTAGCATATAAAGAAGCTGAAAGAAAAAAAAAAAAGCACACACATGATCATCTAGCTAGATGTGAAAAAGAATTTGACAATATCCAATATCCAGTCATGCTATAAGTCCTGAGAGAGCTGGCATACAAGGACCATACCTGGAAGTAATAAAGGCGATATACAGCAAACTAGTAGCCAACATCAAATTAAATGGAGAGAAACTTAAAGCATTTCCTCTAAAATCAGGGACAAGGCAAGGCTGCCCACTCTCTCCATATCTCTTCAATGTAGTACAGAAATTCTAGCTAGAGCAATAAGACAACTAAAGAAGATCAAGGGGATATAAATTGGAAAGGAAGAAGTCAAAGTATCCCTATTTGCAGATGATATGATAGCATACATAAGTGACTCCAAAAATTCCACCAGAGAACTCCTACAACTGATAAACACCTTTAGCAAGGTGGTTGGATACAAAATTAATTCAAAAAAAATCAGTAGCCCTTCTGTATACAAAAGATAAATGAGCCAAGAAAGAAATCAGGGAAACATCATCCTTCACAATAGCCACAAACAATATAAAATACCTGGGGTAATTCTAACCAAACAAGTGAAAGACCTGTATGACAAGAACTTCAAGTCCTTGAAGAAAGAAATTGAAGAGGCCATCAGAAGATGGAAAGATCTCCCATCCTCATGGATAGGTAGGATCAACATAATAAAAATGGCCATCCTACCAAAAGTAATATACAGACACAATGCAGTTCCTATCAAAATACCAACAAAATTCTTTACAGACCTTGAAAGAACAATTCTCAACTTCATATAGAATAAAAAAAAAAAAACAGAATAGATAAATCAATCCTGTACAATAAGGACACATCTGGAGGTATCACCTTCCCAGATTTCAAGCTGTACTACAGAGTAAAAACAGCATGATACTGGTATAGAAACAGACCAGTGGATCAATGGAATTGAATTGAAGACCCAGAAATGAACCCACACACCTATGGGCACCTAATTTTTGACAAAGAAGCCAAAACCACATAATGGAAAAAGGACAGCATCTTCAACAAATGGTGCTGGTCCAACTGGATGTCCACTTGTAAAAGAATGAAATTAGACCCACACTTATCACCTTGTACAAAACTTAAGTCCAAGTGGACCAAAGACCTTAACATAAGGCCGGTCACACTAAATCTACTAGAAGAGAAATTTGGAAAAACCCCTGAACTCATTGAAGTCATAAATAAACATGAAACAATACTTCACATGGAAGAAACTGTTTACTGCTGAAGGCAGACACTGTTCCTGTTTTCTTGTGGCCTCCTGAGAGGGTGGGAATATTTCTTCTCATAGACTATGAGTAAATGGCCTTGTTAAAAAAAAAATAAGGAATGCCACCAACAGACCTGTGACTCAGAAGGCATCTGTGGCTGGGACTGAGTGCATCAGTTTTTTTTTCCCTTGGTAATAAAAATGTTTATGGAGTTAATATTTTTGTTATTGTTTTCCAAATTAAAATTTAAGAAGATCTTAGAGATGATTTGTTTTTCTTGAATCACTGAGGCGTAGTAATCTCACTGTACATAGCATATGCCAGACATGCCCATTAACTTAACTTTGGATGATCTCCATATTTGAATGTGGAGAACTTTAGGTTTGTTGGTGTGCTAAGCTGTTTAAGTTCTTCAAGGTGACCCCAATTCTTCAAGGTGCTCCCATAAATAAAGCACAATTCATTCATCTTAACAGACTTCAAGAAATCTCTGTGCTTCAAAGGAAAGAAACAGGACACCATCACATGACATCCTGGCTAACATGGGCCACTCCCATGCGGTTCAGACTCAGACACACTCTCAGATGTTTAGAAGAAGGTTACCTGCTTTATGATAATATCAGCATTTCTCATGGCCAAGCTTTAGGGCTCCCTATTTTTCTTTAAACAACAACATATAAGCAGTGTGATTTAGCTTAACAGCAAGAACGGAAAGCCAGAATTAGAGCAGTCACTAAAGCACATGATGGAGATCTGCTGTCCTTCTGTACTTGGTCTCCGCTTCACTGTAATCGAGACATGCTGCCTCCCTACTCCATCACTCTGTTTAATTAAAGTCAACAGTTAGCAAGCACATACCCAGAAGCCTGTTCACACTCCTTTATCCATCAGACTTGTCAGCAGCAAAGCCCAGCACCTTGCCTCCAGCCATCCCAGGGCACTTTGACTTTAAGTTCAGTGTCACAATTAAGTCACTAGCAGCCTTTGGGTTAGCAGTAAAGAAGAGCTCCGCGTCTGCACGGCTTACAAGCAAATCAGAAGCAGTGCTTAGGATGATTGCATGCCTAAGCCCACAATTATCACCGTTCAGAACTAATTTTTAGGCCTTAAATAAAGCCAAAAGAATCTACACAAAGCACTTCATTTTTTTTTTCTGAGAAGGTTAAATTAAAATTAAAGCATTCAGTGGAAAGGCATCCTCTTTCAAATGTACTTCCGAAGAACCACTTACTTTAGGAAGGAACAGCTACTGTGATTTGAATCCTTCTAGAATAAATCCCCCTACTTTTTACAACAGCGACGGAGCGCCCACTCATATTTTTTCCTAAGTGTGATATTTAAAAAAAAAATCATGCTTCAGGGCAGTTCTTACAGTTTTAGAGATTGTACACATTTACACACTGTGGTAATTTACTAAGAAGATAGGAAACTTGAGTGCCAGAAAGTGAAACAGACAGCATTCCACAGAGACCTAAAGTAGAGCTAGAATAGTGCCTTGAGTCATTTCACATGTCTCCTAACAATAGCCCAAAAACACTGTTGCAGCATGCTTTGGGACATTGTACATAACATGCAGGCCAGGGTAGGAAAACAAGGAGAGACCATGGGGACAGGTATAGCTGGGTCCTTCCTACACGAGGAGCTGAAAGGTGGAAGAGCCTAGAGAGAAACACCTCCCCACTCATCTTCGACAGCTCCTATGTGTAGGGACTGGAGGGAACTTCATTTGAGACTCCAGTTAACTATCATATTGAGTCATCCTGTTGACCTTCAAAGCAGAAGACATATTACATAATTTTCCCTGGGATCTATGTAGAATAAAGAGAGGTTACGAATATATATGTGTGTGTGTGTGTTTGGGTATGTATACATGTTCATATACATGCATATACATTATTGGATAAGTTAATATATATTATATATTGGTCTAGATAGCACATATATAGTTCATGTATATGTATCTTCTCTATGGATCAAGTAAAAGGCAACATGAACCATGTAGTAAATAAACATTTTTTAATAGCCAAATTAAAGAGTTATAGAAATTAAGTGAAACAGTTGATTTTAATGCTGTATTTTACTAAACTCCATCTGATTATCTAGAAGTAACAGATAAAACTCAGACCTATTTTCCCTGTATCTTCACATGATGCTTTTAACGCTGGATATATGAGTTACTTCCTACATATCCATCAGGATACAGAGTCAGCTCTATGGAGAGAGGCTGGGGTTCGTATATGAAATGTTTCCCATGACATTGGTGTGAACACTTGGTACCTTTGGTGCTTCCTTTGTGAAGGTTGTCGAGCCATATGAGAGGAAGTGGGTCCCTGGAGAAGGCTTTGGGGTTATATAGCCTGTCACCATGTCTTGTTCACGCTCTGCCTCTTGACTGTGGATGCAATATGACCATTGGGATTGCTGCTCATGCTGCTAAGGCTTCCCTATCCAGGTAGAACATGTACCCTGAAACTGAAAGCCTCAGTAAATCCTTCCTTCCTCAAGCTGCTTTTTTTTCTTTTTTATAATTTATTTTTTTATTTCTTCAAGTTACATCTCAATCACAATCCCCTCCCTACTCTCACCTCCAGTCCCACCCTTCCACCCTCTTCCCCATCAACCCCCCAACCTCTACCCTCCCTTTTTAGTTTAAGGTATATCTTTTCCCCCCAACAGCTCCCCCTTTCAGTCCAACAAATGGCTCTTTCTCTTATAACAATAAATATAATACAAAACAACAGAAATAAATAGGCCACAATTATGAGAGTTATATGGCTTAGCATACATTCCCAATGTCCAGTCCATATGTATTTGGCACCTGACTTTAACATTCTACTATCTAACAATCTCCGTGAGTTTAAAGTTCTATGTCTAACTAAGCTTTCATACTAACTTGCCTCACAATTTAAAAAACATCTTCTTAGATCCAGAACACCCTCTTGATTCCTAAACAACTCAAAATTTAACTATGAGACTCTAGCTATCTATTCTTCAACCACCTCAGAGACCTGAAAGGGATAAATATATCTGATTATATAGGAAGTGCAGGGTCTGCAGCTTCCAAAAGTAAGAAAAGACATACCTGTGTCTGCCTGGACAGTTCCCATTTTCTCTCCATACATTACAGCATCAATCTTCAGTCATTTGGCCCCGTTTCTCTGACAGACATTGATTGTACAGCTCAAGCTGCTTTTTATTGAGCATTTTGTTTCAACAATGAGAAAACTAACCAAGATAAGAGAAGATCTCAACTGACCTGGAATTCAGATTGATCTGGCATTAGCTACCTGGAGGTGGCATCAGGTTGATTCACAGACCCCAAGACTGACACCCCTCTGTACTAGCTGGTTGCTTTAATCATCCTCTTGACTGACAAGCTATAAGTTTGGATTCTCTTGGCCTGCTCCTCACCTTCCTTTTCCATTAGAAAGAGTATTCCAGAGGATGCAGAGGAAGTGATACCTCTGGCATGATATGGGAAGAAATATGGAAAGAGATAGATAGATAGAGAGAGGGGGGGGATTTCCAAACCCTGTCTGTGAGCCCCACCAAGGAAGCCTCAGGTGTTCAGCTACATAAAAGCTCTCCCAACCCTGCCTTTTTAGCATTTTCTGAGAGGTTGCTGGTTCTTGGTGACTAACTGAAGCTTCAACCCCTGTTCCCTCCACCATGGAAGCTGAGGAGTGAGGTTGAAAGTGCTAAACGTCTAAAATATCTAACCTTCTCTTCTTTGTTTTGGTGAAGAGACCCTTTCCTGAACTTACCTTGGGGCTGCCCAGCCCCAGCCAGCTTATTAGCAAACAAAAGATAATTCATGATTCCAGGTAGTACAAACACTTTAGGAGTCACAAGGGTCCAAGAAACTGAATGAAGACCAAATATATCCTTCACAATATAACATTTAATATATCTAACATACTACAATTCCAGCAAGGAATCCATATTTGAAAAGTGTGCTGTGTGTATACAGGTATGCAGGTAAACAAGCTCTTGAGTGTATGCAGGCCAATACATAACCTTGGGTGTTGTTCCTCAGGAACATCCAACTTCTTTTGTTGTTGTTATTGTTGTTGCTATTTTCATTTTTCTTTTGAGACAAAGTCTCTCACTGGCCTGAATTTCATTGTCTGACTGGCCAGTGAGCCCCAGGGAACTGCCTGTATCTGGCATTCCAATCCTGGGATTGTAAGGATATGCCACTACACCCAGCTTTTTTTATTTTTATTTTTTAACATAGATTCTGAGACTCAAACTCACTCATGCTTATAAAACAGGCATTTCACTGGTAAAGCTTTCTTTCCAGATTTCAAAGAACTATTAATGAACTCCACTTTGCATTTTTTAGTTACCAGGCTTTGAAATCTGTGTCTGTTTTATGCTCACAACACATCTAAAGTCATATTTTGGTCATTTCCAGGATTCAAGAGACACATGTGACTCATATGACTCATATATATATATATATACATATATATATATATATATAACAGGGGTGTGGGGTCAGATGCATATATAAACATATATGTATATATCTATGAGAGAGAGACAGAGACAGATGGAGAGACAATACATTTCCTTTTGTGGTTGAGGCATAAGTCACAATTCCCAAGTAATGCTCAAACCTCCTCCTACAGTCACCAATGCTATGAGCCTTGTGATGCACGAAGAGTTTTGGAATGAATTATTTATTTACATTTTATGGATACAGCTATCAATATTTGGTAAGGCAAAGAGTCAGTGTCCTGTAAGCATTGCTTTTATGCTTTTAGGGCAATATTTAGCTTAATGGAGGGAGTTTGGACATGATTTCACAGGAGTGAATTTTATCTCTCTGGATAGTTTGTATTCCTCTGCAAGCCTGAGGTGAGCTCATCAGCCTACATCAATTCAGCTCTAGAAGTTTCTTTTGTCTACCATTGGGAATGGCTCGTGTGCACACTGCAAGCCTTGTTGGGATATGTGAACATTTCTCAGGGAGGAACTAAGAAGAATATAGTGAGTGTGCAGTGATGGTAAAAGAATCATTTCTGGTGGTATCAAATGGACAGCCTGGATCCAGAATGGAAGTGGATCCAGGATTCCCACCTGTGGGAAATGCTAGTAATGGTGATTTGTCATACCCAGATACAAAGACTAGAGGCAATCAATTATGTAAGATCTCTTATTACTTTGCAGAAATGGCTTCTGGATTGCTTTATTATTTGATAGTGTTTTTCCAGGAAAATAAGGTTTTTCTCTGCTACATTTTTCACTGCAATAGAAGCAGACAAATTGTGAGCTGTTCTAGTAAGCATGTATTTCTAGCTAGTCCATGATTTGAATTGCAGATTGTGTTGATAAAATCATAAAGTTTGCCCTGGGCACCATGTCAGCTGATTGTAGCCTGAAAACATTTTTAATGTCACATGATAGGGCTTAATGACTGCTGCATTGTGCTTTATGTTGTTCTATCAGGAAAATGAATCTATTCAGATGCTTTGCCTTCTAAGTTTTTTTTTTTCTTTTTTCACCGACATGCCCAAAGATACTGTTTCAACATGTGCTTTATCCCTCCATTGTGTTACTTTATGGGGTATTGAGGTACTTGGGGACCATTTCTAGTGCAGAAAAGAAGCCTCTGGATCTTTCACTCAATGCAGAGAGATTCAGGACAAGAGAAAGACTAGGAGCCAAGTATCCACCTGCCCTCAGTGGAGTGGCCTCTGAAAAGTCATTCCTGGCTGGAGTTGCCCTCATTGTGACTGACTGTGTGGGTAGACTCTTAGAATCAGGACAGGGAGTCAGCCTTGGAAATGAACAGGCCCATAAAGGGTCCTGAGGTTGCAGAGTTTATGAAGTCACCATTTGTTTATGTGCCTAGCTAATTCTGATCCCCTGAAAGGATATATTTAAACAACTTGAGGTACAGCATTCATATAACACCAATTAGCCTCAACTGTTCTGTTGTGTTTCATTCAAACAAAAAAAATAAATTACACACAGTCTGTCATGTCTTCTGCCTAGTTTTTCTCATGCATATTTTTGTCCTGGGCATCCTTGATGCTGGGTGAGGTCGCCATTTATTGTTTGTTTCTATGAAGTATTTCCTGGCATGAATGCACTACATTTACTGACTCACTGTCTCGCTTATGAACATCTGGATTTTTCTAGTTGTATGATGGTTCTTTTTTTAAATTCAGATGCTACCATTGTCAAGATATAAAATTTATGGGAGGACCTGAGATACAGGGGACTCCCTTCTAGTTTGAGTACTCAGTTCTTTAGCTCACCCTTCCCTCTCCTCCAGGTAATGATGCTGATTGAGAACAACAGCGATGACAACAGTTTGTGTCCTGAGCAGGTACCAGTCACTAGCATTGTCCTGTGGTTTTTGTGATGCTTCGTTTAGTTCTCACTGAGACTCTGGAAGGAAACATTATCCCTGTTTTACATGGAGGATCTGGGAGATGAGGAAGCTCCGTGGAGTTCCTCTGAGCACAGAGTCCGTTGATGGTAGCACAGGATTTCACACTAGATGTTCAGCCCAGCGCTATGCTCTTGATCTCACTCACTCAAGCTGGCAAAGACTGACCCGTATGTTCTGTAAAGATGTCATGTTTTTGAAATATGTCATTGTCCACTTATCCCCATCTCAATCAATGCCATTTTCAATTTTAAAAATATGCCCTTGGAACCATTGCTCCAAGACTTTAAACCTTCAGTGGTTTCCCTGGACACTAGTATAGAATTTGAGAACCATGTCCTGCATGCAAGGTTGAGTCTACCACTCTCCTGTCTCTACCTGAGATGGAAATGACCTTCCCATCCATGGGCCTCATGGGAGCCCTCCTGAATGTGCTGAGCCTCCTTCTGTTCTTGATATAGCCCTACTTGCTCCAGACAGTGCTGGGCCTTTGCAGTTGCTGTTCCTTCTACTCATTGTCCTGCAGAAGTAATTTCTTGCTGGCCAACTCTCAGCTCAGTTGCTACCTTTCCACAGAGTCATTCTTTGGGTGCCCGTTAGGAAGTACCCATCTCTCTATGGCACTGCTTTATTTCATTTCCTTCCGGGCACTCTCAAAATTACTTTGTTCATTTAGGCCCATCCTACACAACCAGGTTCTTAGATTCTAGAAAAGTGCCAGGCTGTTAGTACTCAGCAGTTATGGACTGGATAAGAGGAATGGGTGGGATGTATGTACGGTTTCAGATGTTGCCATGACTCCATAGTGTATGTTCTTGAATATTTTATAACAGTGGTTCTCAAACTGTGGGGCACAAACCCTTTGGGGCATTGTATATCAGGTACCCTCCATATCAGATATTTATATTGTGATTCATAACAGTAACAAAATTACAGTTATGAAATATCAATGTAAATAATTTTATGGTTGGGGAGGTCACTACAACATGAGTAACTGTATTAAAGGGTTGTAGCATTAGGAAGGTTGAGAACCACTATTTTAGAAATGAATAAAATGTTACCTTTAAAAAAGTGATTTTACATGAGGGCAAGAGGAGGTCGCAATCGGGCATATTATTAATTTTATGAAGGGAAGATGCTTGCAATTGCAGCAGTTGACTCCTGGCAATGAAGCAATTTCCTACATGTCAGAACTAATCATATGATCCAGGAAAGCGGTTCTTTTTCTTATTGTTACTATTTATCATTCTTTGTAAAATACTAGAATAGGGAGCCTGTTTCATGTCCAACCCCAGAGCATAGCATGGGACACAAATAGTAGAAAGCAATATGTATTTTTATGCTGAAGTCTCAAAATGAAAAATGCCACCAGAAAAGTGTATCTGACTGCTTTTTAATCAGTGCCACCTACTCTAACATAACACGCCTAGGGCCAATGATAACCCTTTCTTTTTTCTCTGTACATGGGGTTTAACACATGTGCCTTTAGTAACATGTTTCCTCCTACCTTGTATGTAGACTGACACTTTGTATTTGGGAGGCTGGAGACCAGTGCCTGTACTTCCTCATTCACCAGCTTCTTAGTTGTTCAGAAATTTACTCAGAAGTTTTAAATTTAAATGTCTTTAGCTCATGGATGCAGATTAAAATTCCTGGGCCCCAAGCAACCATTGCCAAAGAGACTCACAGCACATTGCTTCTAGAATATTACATGCCTAGAGTATGCACAAGAATTATGGATATGAAGGGCAAGGTTTTTACTTTCTGTGCTCTGTGAAGGAAAGAAAAACACATGAGAAATGTTAAGTGGGCAGTTCAGCCTCAAAGTTTTGAAGGATTGTGTTCCTCTGCTAGTCTAGGCAGAATTTCTTAATACCCCACATCAAACTGGATCCCTTGCCTCTGATTCTGATCTACAAATTCATGTCTTCCTCCCACCTCAGGATTTTATTGATGCTTCCAGCTCCCAGCAGTGCACAATTGCAAACTTCTGTTCACCATGTCTGAGTAATGAAGCTAATGGCAGTGCCCAAGGAAAACACATCATTTATTAGATGCTATTGTAATAACCATTAGGCAGTAATTCAAAGGAAAGCAAAAATGAATTAAAATGTTCCTCCCCACCAAATGGCCAGAATTTGGAAAAATCAGAGCATGCCATTCTTGGCTAATAGTGTAAAGAGGTAAGGACCTCATTGATGACTTTCAGTATGTTCTTCAAAGAACTGGTGATCTCTCTAATCTTTAGTTTACAATGTGTACATTGGGAATGATCATATCTCCCAGACCATGTGTAATGGAAACAGTGTACTAAGTTTGATTAAAGTTAAGGTAAGAGCTCTTGAAAGGACATCTCTGTCAGTTGCATGAGTCCTGCTCTCCATGTGTATTGCAGTGGAGCCCAGAAAGACACCTTGAAACACAAATGCTTGCCAAGGGTGGTTGGTGCACCTTTAATCCCAGCACTCGGGAGGCAGAGACAGGCAGATCTCTGTGAGGTCAAGGCCAGCCTGGTCTACAATGTGAGTCCAAGACAGTCAATACTACACAGAGAAATCCCATCTCAAAAAACCTTAAAACAAAACAACAACACCCCCCCCCACACACAAATGCTTCACCATGCCGTCTATAGATATATTTCTTTTAAAAAAGATTTATTTTTATTTTATTTGTATGAGTGTTTTGTCTGCATGCATCTAAGGGCATCACATACATTCCAAGTGCCTGAGGAAGCCAGGAGAGGCATAGAATACCCTGGCCCTGGAGTTACAGGTGGACATGAGTCTCTGGGTTGTATTGGGAACTAAATCTAGGTTCTCTGCCTGTGCTCAGTCCTCTTATCTGCCGAGCTACCTGTCCAACCCATGTACTCTCTTCTTATTCACCCCTGTCCCACTGTCCTGCCTTCACATTGCAGCTTTGCTTCCAAATGCCCCCTATTCTACTCTTACGTTTGTTTTTTAAATGTCCCCACCATTTCTTATTTGCCAATGTGTGTGTGTGCACATGTGTTTATGTGTGTGTGTCTCTGTGTATGTGTGTGTGTGTGTGTGTGTGTGTGTGTGTGTATGTGTGTGTGTGTATGCCATGACACACATGTGGAGGTCAGAAGACAACTGGCAGGAGTTAGTTCTCTCCTTCCACCATGTGGATTACAGGGGTTGAACTCAGGTCTTTAGGTTTGGTGGTGAACACCTTTCCCTGCTGAGGCATCTTATCAGTCCAATTTTTATGTTCTATATATTTCATTACTCTCTCTACCTTGCCCTCACTAAAATGTTTTCTAACTCCTTTCATGGTCTATTTTCTACTTTCATGCCCCCCTCACCATGTGTAAATGTAACATTTATTCTCCTGATATAATTGTCATCTTAGAGGGTACTTCCTCCATTTGCTAACCTAGGCCTAGTCCTGGAAGCTTATAGCCTCCACACCAGCTAACTTAGGCCTAGAATGTTTTCAGCTTCTGAGACTACTGAAGAAGCTCACCCTTTTTAGCTCTTTCTGAACTCTGGCTGGCTGGTTCAACTCAACTGTTCTATCTCAAACTCTTCTCGCTGACTGACTCAGACTGCCTTCTTTTAGCTTCTGACTCAATTGCTTTGCTTGTCCTTAAACTAACTCTAGAAATCTGTTCTGATCTTATGGTTCCTTTTCATTCTCTGGCTTCTTCTGTCTTCAACTGGGTCTATCTTGTTCTCTCTTCAAGAGAGAACTCTGTAAGACTTTCAGTAAAACTACATCTGAATTCCATGAATTGAACTGCCACAAACTCAACTCTGCTGCACTGCCTTTCAATCCACTGACTCAACTGAACTGAGTAACAGAAATGACTAAATCTCAGAGATCTGCATGCCTGTCTCCTGGATGCTGAGATTAAAGATGTATGCCACCACACCTGCACCTAAGCTTTTCTTTACCTGAAACTTGCTCTATACTCGGATGGCCTTAAACTCAGAGATCTGCTTACCTCTGGGATTAAAGGCATGTTTCTACTGCAGTCAGAGTTGCCATGTAGCCAGATTAGTATTCTTCTGTACACATGAGCCTAGGTCTGCATATGAGAAAACAAAGACATTTTATTTTCTGAATCTTACTTATTTTGTTCAACCTACTGATTTCTATATCCACCCATTTTCCTAAAACTGTCATGCCGCCTTTAAAAATTAGTAAAAGAATAATTCTATGTATGGATATACCCAAAGGCAATAGAAATAAATCCTAAATAAATTCATGTCACTAGGTCTTAAGTTTTAAATAAAAAGTCTAAATTACTTAGGAAGCCAAATCTGACCAAATGAACAGAGGAAGGAATCTGCATTCTTATTAGAAATAGATTATATACTTCCTGATTGAAATACTGAAAACTTTACCTTAAGAGGGTCAAACAAGGAAATAACTTCCCATCACTTGGTTGATTCATATTTTTCCTTTAAATTATAGCCACAGTTACGAAGGGGTGGAAGTAATCAGATTTAGAAATAAGTGTAAAAAGTACAAAAGATAATAACAACCAACCTTGGTGCTTCTGACACTCCCTGGGAAGCCAGCATCCCAGGGCCTTTGTATAAACACCCACAGAACATCTCTATCCAGGCAGCTAATTACCTTAAACTCTTTTAAGGAACTAATATTATTTAAAAGAATTGCTAGCATTATTGAGAATCACAATAAGACCCCAAGCACGTGACGTGCTTGAGGCTCCCTGCAGTGTAGTCAGCTTCATGAACAGCAGCCTTCTCCCCTGAGAGACTGGGAGCTTATGAAACAGCAAACATTCACTGTTTTGTATTCAGTTCTTCTTCAATTTCTAAGTATTTCAGGTCACAATTTCTCAAACTGATTCCATGACCTGAAGTTGGGTAATCTCCTTTAGTCTGGGCCATACTCATTCCAAAGGGAGGAATATCATATCCATTTCTGCACCAATCAGTTCTTTGCACAGTTCTGTGTACTTATTAGATACACATTAATGCCGAAGTGTCAGATGCATGAGAATATCAGATCCAACTCCACATGGCCTTGCTAACTGTTGGATGACACTACCTTTCTAGAATGTGCATTTTCTATGTACAGTCTTTTGGGTGGGTATTTTCAGTGTAGGAGAGCAGATGAAGTTCTGAGTATATTATTGTGTGTATAAAATTGACATTAGCACAGCCATGCCATAGACCCCAGTGCCTTAGACCCATGCCAATGGCAAAGCCTTCTTCTGGTCCCAGAACTGTAGCTTCTTCTTGCTTTATGTTGACAGTCTGAGACTGATCTCCTATAGAGATCTCCCACTAAGATTAGGTAAAGATGCCTTGTTAACTGTATATGTAAACCTGCCTCCTCAGTTCAAATGTATATAATAAATTCAGTTTCTGACTACTGTGGTGCATCTTCTTCAGACTGTGAGACCCATCTAATCCCACCCTCGTTGTACGTATGTTTGTTGTTTCTTCACTCCCCATTGCCCTGGTCAAGTCAACCCCAAAGTCACACAGGTCTCAGCAGGCATAGAGGAATAGCTAATACATCTTTATAGTGTGTATTAGATATTACAGCAAAAATTAGCACGCTGACTTTTAACCATGCCACAGTGACTGTTCTTCCTTGAGTTCAGAACCGTCGTCCATGGGGGCTTTGCTTTATGAAGTAGGTGTCATTCTAACATGTTTTATCTTCAAGTCAGCATACAACCCAGTGAGCACTGCTCTGCTAGCATGTATACCGAATCCAGTTGCTGGAGAGGGTGTCTTATGCATTGTGTGTGCGTGTGTGTATGTGTGCGTGTATGTGTGTGTGTGCATGTGTGTGTGAGCATGCGCATGTGTGTTTTCATGTGTGTGAGTGTGAACATGCACACACGTACATGCATGCACACAGTATAAAGGGAGCATACAGTATCAGCACTTTCATGGAAAATGACATCTAAGCTATGGAACTGGGCAAGGTGGGAAATGGTGAGGAATGACTTACTTCTTGCAGCATTTTCTGCTACTAGAAATAGTTTTTATTAGCTTAATGTTGCATTCTTGTTTCTATCATTTCAGGTTTGATTTTATTTTTTATAAAACATTTTTAATCTTTTCTTTGTTCCCATCACTGTTGGGACTCTTTTCTAGGATCGTATTTCTGTTTTCCAGAATATGTTTAACAAATACATATGGACTAGACATTGGAAATATACCTTATAATTTTCATAATTATGGCCTAATTATTCTTATTGTTTTGTATTGTATTTATTGTTATAAGAAAAAGAGCCTTTTATTAGACTAAAAGGGGGAGCTGTTGGGGGGGAAGATACACATTACATTAAAAAAAACAGATAGGAAGGTGAAGGAGAAGAGGGTAGGAAGGTGGGATGTGGGGCAGGAAGGAGGGAGGGGACTGTGATTGAGATGTAACTTGAAGAAATAAATAAATGTTGAAAGATAAAGAAATAAAGTAAGTGACAAAAACTTAAAAACTAGTTTATCTTTATGAATTAGCAGAATTGTGTAACTCTGAGTCAACATGGTTGCAGTGGTTGTAGTTTTTTTTTTTTACTTTTTATTGCCCTGGACATATGTCAAATCTTATTGCAGGTGGCATCTCTTAGGCTTAGAGACTATACTGTTGCTCAGGCAGACGCAACACTGTTAGAGATTTGAAGGCCGCTGACATGAGTACGAGCTTTAGGAGTGGTAAGCCTGTATGTCTTGTACTTTCAATTGCAGAGCAATCCATTTGGACACTTTCTCCTTTTCCTGTCTATCTCTGATGCACTCAGATTAGGCTCTGTTTCTGATCTGTGTGCTTGGCTGGTCTGTGCTGTTCCCATGGTTACAGAATGAAGTCGAGGACAGTCCTGACACTGTCGCTGCTATGGTTAAAGGCGCTCTGCCAGCTCAGTCCCTCAGCTCTGGCCTTGCCTTTTGCCACCGAGCAATGACCAGCTCAGCACCTATGTATGTACAACCTTGTGGCTGTAGAAGTGGACACTGGATAGAGAATTCACTTGCCCTTCTTCTTCTTGACATGCTGCTCAAAGATGCTGTCCCTCACATGGCCTTTCTCAGAGGAGAAGTCAAGGAGGTTTGACAATCAAGTAGGCTTGAAAACGTGTGGTAGCTAGAACAGAAATGCACCCGGTGACTGCTTTTCCTTCACTCCTGCCTCATTTCTTTCTCTCCTTCTCTTTACTTCACTGAGTAGCACAGTTTGGAAGCTAGATTTCTCTGCTTTCTGTGGAATCTGGGCTAAGCCACCATCTGAACAGGTGAATGTATGTGTGTCTTAAATACATGCCTGCAAAAGGAGATCAGCTGAATCAAAACAGATAGTGTATTCCAGCTTTATTGTGTTAAATACCTCCCTGGAGGAAAGGGAGGTAATGAAGATGTGTGTACGTATGGCCGTCCTGGCTACTTTTATGTCATTTTGACACAAGCTAGTGTCATCTGAGAGTATGAACCCCAGTTGAGAGAATGCAGCCATAAATCAGGCTGTAGGCAAGTCGGTAGGGCATTTTCTTAATTAGTGATTGATGTAAGAGGGGCCAACCTATTGTGGATGGTACCAATCCTGGGCTGATGGTCTTGGATGCTATGAGAAAACAGGTTGAGCAAGCTATGTGGTTCAAGTCAGTAAGCAGCACTCCTCCATGGCCTATGAACATGCTCCCTCCCCTGGTTCCTGACAGTTCCTACCCTGACTGCCTTCGAGAATGAACTGTCATATGGAAGGGTAAAAGAAATAAACTCTTTCCTCCCCAAGTTGCTTCTGGTCATAATGTTTGATCACAGCAATAGAAAAAGTGCTTGCCAGGCACACAAGGGGGGGTGCCTTTGATCCCAGTACCCACATGAAAATTTGGGAAGGTGATATAGGATAATCCCTGGGACGTCTTGACCTGTGTACACATGATGTACACACACACACACACACACACACACACACACATACACACACACATGTAAACACACACATACACACATACATATACACATGAAAACACACACATACAAACACACATACACACACACATACAAACACACACACATACACACACATATACACACGGCAGAAATTGTTCTAGTTTACTTTTCTGTTGATGTGATAAACATGCTGATCAAACACAACTTAGGAGAGAGAAGGGTTTATTTGTCTTTTACTTCCAGGTCACAATCCACCATCAAGAGAAGTCTGGGAAGGAACTCAAGCAGGAACTGAAGTAAAAAAAACCACAGAGGAATACTGCTTACTGTAGTTTTGACCTCTGCGTGTGCTTTGCTAGATTTCTTACACTGCCCAGGACCTCCTGCCTAAGAATAGTACTGCCAACAGTCAGTCATTCATAGAAAAAAATCTCTCATTGGCATGGCCACAGGTCATTCTGGTAAAGGGAGGTCTTCAAGGAAGTTCCTTCTTCCCAGGTTACCTTTCCTTGTGTCAAGCTGAGAAAGAAACTAATTATGACAGTAGGTGAGCACGCTCAGAGCTGGGAAAGAGGAATGAGGACTTTAGCAGCAATGAGAGTGTGTTACAGGTCCTGAAATTGTGGAGATGTTAGAGGAGATGAGTGTAGACTTGGTTGGGGTGATGATTTTGCAAAGCACTTACTGTGAAGGAACACTTTGTAACACTTTTTGGTAACACTCCTTCTTTACTCTTTGTGAATAGTGCCTTGGTTTCTTCCTTTGACAGATTATTTAAAAATGTAGCTCTGGGGCTGGAGTGATGGCTCAGTGGTAAAAAGGACCTACTGCTCCTACAGAGGATCTGGGTTCAGTTCCCAGAACCTTCATGGTGGCTCATAACTGATGGCCTCTTCTGAACTCCATGGTCACCAGACGTGAATGTGGAACACATACATACATGGAAATAAAATACCCACATACATAAAATAAAAATAAATTAATCTTTAAAAAGAAAGAAGGAAATGTAGTTTGTTATGTGGTGAAACTGAAGTCCAGAAAAGTCTAGTACTTGTCCCAAAGCTGAGAGCTCATCTGACTCTCAAAGAACCTGAAGTTCTGACTCAGTGATGTCATCGTTAGTAATGGCCTTCAGATCCACTTCTTCTATAGTGCTGCAGCATGGCCTCCTATAGAGGAAATGCTGGTTCAGGTCATAGTAGACGCCAACACAAAGAGGAGTCATTCTGAATACAATAAGAAGGTGTGATAAGATTTGAAGCACATGAAAATATGACTCATTAAATGACTTTACAGATTTTCTCCTGATGTTATATTCAGAATGGATCAGAAGGGCAAGAGTAGAGGCAGGAAATCAGAATGCCATATTGATTAGTGCACACGTGGTTAGGTTTAATAGACAGGGTATATGTTGCGTAGACAAAAGGAAGACTTGAGGAATACTTTGTGGGCCAGATGGAATACCATTATCATGGATTAAATGTGGTAGAAGGAGAAAGGGATAAATGAAAGATGTTTCCTCGCGTGTAAGCAAACGTTTATCAGACCCAAATCACACAGAGAAAGAGTGCTGTGGAGGAGAGCAGCCTGCATTTCTGTGTGTAACACCCCAGTGAGGATTTAGTGGTAGGAACATTAAGGAATTTGGAGCATAAGGAATTTGAGGCCACTGGAACTTTGCAGAGCATCTGGTTATTTGCCTTAGATAAGAAAGTTCTTCCTTTTGGAAGATGTTAGAGACCACCATCTTTGCAGTGACATCCCATCTTCATGTGGAGGACCACAGCCAAGTGGGAGAATAAGAACCATAGGAGGACCATGAGTGAGAAAACAGAATATCACTGAACTAGTTAGATCCACTAGCTAGTGGTTGTTAGGCAACCATGTGGTCTCATTTATAACTGAACAGGCATGTGTAAGCTTCTTACAACTCTGTTTAGTGTTTTCCTCTTGGCATCTGCTCAGAAGGGTTGAAATGGAGCATTAAGAGCCATCACAGAATCAGGAAAAGTGCTTGACCATGTGGTAACTACAGTTTGTAAACTTCAGAAGTAAACAGAGAAGAAAAAACATGCACAACCATGCGTGTGTGTGCGTGTGTGCATGTGTGCATGTGCCTGTGTGTATGTGTTTGTGTCCAGATCTGTAAATTCTAAAACTGTAGTGTCTGAGCCTAGAGAATCAGGTTCCAGAATAGCCTGGGGTACATAGTAAAACAAAGGAGAGTGAAGTATCCAGCCCATCAGACTGTCTCCATTTGCTTTTTATTAGATGGATCTGAGACCTCCTCTATACACTTCTCCAGATGCGTTGTCCAGGAGTTTTGCGTAGGCAGAGAGCTGGTTTTCATCTTCTGGGGTAACTTCCTGCAGTAAGTAGGTGGGCGGGCTCCTGGACTGATAAGCTAAATTAGATGGAAAGTGGCTCAAATCAAATTCTAGGTGATTGCTCCTGCCTCTCGACTCACTGCAGTTATTTTCTATTCCACTCATTTGGCAAATGATTATGGCCTGTCTTGTGACATTTCTTATAGTGTTACTTCATCCTTCACCTTTTGCATTTTTTTTCTCCATTCTGAGTGGTTAGCTCTTGGGGGTAGAAATGATGTTTCATTGCTTTTTGTATCTTTCTCACTCTCAATCCTGAGACAAGGGGCCATGCATGTGTTGATTGTTAGTTGCCTCTTGAGAAGGGACATTTTCTGAAGAATGTTGTCAAATGTACCTTATTGTAGAAAAGTGGAAATGAGGATAAAGGCCTCTCTCAGTATGTTTTATATAAAACATTTACCTTCAGAGTAAATAAATTTGAGATAATTTGTTCTGGTCAGTATCACACAATCTTAGAAAAGGCTTACTTTTTGTGGCAGTGAAGCTTCTCTCTAAATAAGATATAGAGTCAAATAGTATGAAATTGCTCATAGCTACAAATCAGGCAATAATGTGGCTCAATCTAATAAGATAAATGAAACAATAGTAATTTATCTGATTGCTTCCATCTGAGGTGGAATGAGCTTATACAAAATAAGTCCTCTCTCTGCTTTAATCTTAGAGGGAGGAAGCTAGAAAGATGCAGATCCTTTAACAGAAGTTGATGGCAGGGCAAGAATTTGAGCCATCAGTGGTCCTTGTCGTGAGTTAGTACCACTGTCCCTGCTACAATGGAGCCCCTAGAAAGTTGATGTCACATCAATAAGAGTCAATATCATGAATGGCCCGATTGTTCTGAGCTCTGGGTTCAGAGCTGATCTGCAGTATGTCAGTGATCTTCACTCTCAAGTGGCTTTGAGGTAAGACCAAGGTCAGTGTCAACCAGGGACCACCCCTTAGCTCCTGGAGGAGGGTGGCCAGCTGATCTGCTGTATTGTGGAAGACCAGAATAAAGGCCAAGGAAATGAGTACATGCCAGCCTGTGTTACATAGAGATCTCACTTATTTGTCCACCATCACAGATGCCAACACAACCAATCTTACAAAGGCAATAGAATAATCTTCCAGGTGGCTGTGAGAAGTGAAAGAATGGCTCATTCTGAGTGAGCTAACCCAGACTCAGAAGGACGCATATGGCATCTATTCACTTATACTAGGATTTTAGCTATATAGTAGAAAGTATCGATACTACAACTAACACACCAAAGGGAACTTGGACATAGACTTTTTATTTTTAATTTTTAATTTTTATTTATTTTTATATATTTTTTTCTATTTGTTAGTCTTTTTTATCTATTTGTCTGCTTATTGGTTTGTTTGTTTTTTAGTTCTCTCTCCCGGGCAATGAGACACTTTTCACTGATGGTACTGCTTCGTAGACCCCCCCAGTGAATGAGGAGGCTCTTGGCCCTCATACGACCTCTCAACTGAGATGAGGGACTGTTATATAAGGACACCCCACCCCAGAGAATTGGGATGGAAGGGTTAGGAGGTAAAGAAAAAAAATGAAATGTGATGTTTCGGCTTTTTACTACTAGTTGTCATAAACTGTTTAGGATAATTAAGAAATGCAAACTAATGGTTATGCAAGCCGGTCATTCTGTTAGGTACTATGACAGCCTATTATAGTTATCTTCTAAGCTAATCAGAAATAAAGCTGCTAAGAGACAAGCAACATCTGCTCACCCTAATATAAGAGATAGATAAGGCCTCTTCAAAAACCTCAAGAGATCTGCAGAATATGGCATTCAAAGATGTTTTTGTAACTTTAGTTTTTTTTATATCAAGACGTATCAACTCCTGACAGAACCCCTTATTCTCCTCCAAGTAGAAGATGAGCATCGAAGAATCTCCAGTGAGAGATGATTGAATTAGTCGCAAGCTTATCTCTTGGTAGGAAAAGCCCCTTGCTCCAACTGTAAACAGAATGCTGTCCAAAAAGGACAAAACCTGGAAGCAGGTAAGTCGACAGCCTACCTCTGCCAAGACAGTGTAGGTAAGTCCTTTATAACCCCTGCTCTACAATCAATGTCTGTCAGAGAAGCGGGGCCAAACAACTGAAGATCGATGCTATAATGTATGGAGAGAAAATGTGAACTGTCCAGGCAGCCACTGGTATGTCATTTCTTAGTTTTGGAAGCTGCAGACCCTGTACTTCCTATAAAATCAGATATATTTATCCCTCTCAAGTCTCTGAGGTGGCTGAAGAACAGATAGCTAGAGTCTCATAATTAAATTTTGAGTCGTTTAGGAGTCAAGAGAGTGTTACAGATCTAAGAAGATACTTTTAAAATTGTGTTTCAAGTTAGTATGAATGTTGAGTCAGATATAGAACTTTAAACTCATGGAGATGGTTAGATAGTAGAATGTTAAAGTCAGGTACCAAATACATATGGACTGGACATTGGGAATGTACGCTAAGCCATATAACCCTCATAACTGTGGCCTAATTACCTCTGTTGTTTTATATTGTATTTATTATTATAAGAAAAAGAGCCGTTTGTTGGACTGAAAGGGGAAGCTGTAGGGGGAAATAAGATATACCTTAAACTTAAATGAAAAAAAAGGGAAGAGGATGGGAGGTTGAGTGTGGGAGGGTGGGACTGGAGGGGGGAATAGGGAGGGGACTGCAATTGAGATGTAACTTGAAGAAATAAAAAATAAAGGAAAAAAAAAGAATGGAACCCATCTCTTATGAAATGGAGACAAGATTGCTGTCAACTCAGCTGTTTAGAAAATGAGTGAAAAGTCTGTAATTCTCTTAAACTGTGAAGAAAGCTACTAACTCCACTATATTCTTAGTGTAAATACTGTAGTAATAAAGGAGATCGTGCAATGAAAAGATCTGTAAAGACCATAAGGTATGTGACAATAGTGCCATTATCATTGTCAACAGAAATCAACAGCAATTCTTAATTATTGTCTAATTTCACATGATGATAAATAATACACACTTTTTAAAAATTAAAGAAAATAGGAATCATGACAGTATGTCAGTAGAGTCAAGATGTGGTCCACAGGAGGTCCACGTCTTGGCTGAAGAACTGTGAGGGGGAATTTGGAGGAGGTGTGGGTTTCATAAGGAGGAACTGGAAGAGGAGGTGTGCATTTCATAGTTTTCTTTTCTTTCCTTTGTTTCTTTTTATTTTACTCAAGTTGGTAGCTCTGCCTCCATACTCTTTTTAATACCCCTAGGTTTTATGTGTTTGTCTCTATCTACTGAAGTGGGAAGATTGGGGAAGAATTAAATGAGTAGTTCTGTTGTTCATTCCTCCTGTTAACTCAGAACTACCTTCTGGATTCCCTTAGAGGAAGTTGGCTTCCCAAGCAGATGTGTGTAGAGGGGACCCTGTGCATCATGTGCGGGGCAAGCAGTGAGTATGGTGTCAGATCTGAGAAGAGAGATTAGAAGGAGCAACTTCAGAACAAGGATTTGCTATTGGAAATACTAGTAGCCAGGTTTAGTAGGGCAACTCCAGGGCCAACTTCCCTGTGTATAGAGCATGAAAGATTAAAACGAAACAGAACAAAACAAACCTGAGTTCTCTCTGCATTTTGGCACTACTAAATGTTTGATCGAAGAGTAGCTTTTTTGAGTTTGTAAGTATTGGAAATGGAAGGGATGCTTGACTTAATGTGTCTAGAGTTCCATAGAACCAAAACTATAGATCTAAGAACAAGCCAGTTTCACAGTATTAGGAAAAACAAGGTGTATTCAAATATGCAACTCCCCTCCTTTCTTATTTCCTATGAGCAGAATTTATTTTAGGCTGTTTATTCATTAAGGTCAGGGATTAGCCCACTGTATTGTTCACCAGAAACTTTTGTTTCTTGTAACAGCCAAGAGAGTGAGACCAACCACGTTGTAAAGGCAGAAAAGGAATCAGAAAGAGATTCAAGAGATTCCCCCTAAGACTTTAGATTTCAGGTTAAGTCATACTGCTGGGATTCTAGCCTGGATCTATTTCATTCTGGAGCCACTGAATTATACATGATGTCCTTCCTTGTCTCTTTTTAGAAGCCCTCCAGAAGGAGATGGCATGGTGGCACATGCCTTTAACACCATCACTCAGGAAGCAAAGGCAGGCAGATCTCTGTGAATTCAGGGCCAGCCTGGTCTACATAGCACATTCTAGATAAACCAGGGCTACATAGTGGGACCCTGTCAAACAAACAAACAAACAAACAAATAAATAATAGAAAGTTAGTCAGTGGTTAAGAGCTTATACTGTTCTTATCGAAGAATTAAATTCAGTCCCCAGCACCCGTGTCAGGTGGCTCACAGCTGCCTGTGACTCCAGCTCCAGGAAATCTAATATCTCTGGCTTCTGAGGACACCTGTCTATAAACAGACAGACAGACAGACACACACACACATGCACACGCACATGTACATACATGTAAAATTAAATAAATGCATCAAAGGACGGTAGTAGGTAAAGATCGCTGTAAAGAAGAAGAATCAGGGTAGGAAGTTCCCCAGGCCCAAAGAGTGTCAGTGGGGTCTTAGAGAGGATGCTGGCATGGGGTTTCTTAAGATCAGAAACCTAGTGTCTGAACTGGCATTGGAACCACAACCGTGGTTGTGTGGAACCTGAAACCCCATTCCACACCCAGAACCAGCACTGAAGCTCTACCCTAGAGTTATTTGTCACTGCATTAAAGTTCCAAAGCATTTGTCCTCACCAACTCAAAGCTGTTTTTCACCACATCCTTCTCTTTGGCCCTTTAAGGACAGCTTTTAGGGAAAGCCCCAAGCGGATCAATGTCTGGGCACTGAATGGCGTCTTTAAACACTGGGCACAGACTTCGCCCTCTGTCCACTCTCATCTTTCCGGTCACTTTCAGTTGCTTATGTGGATAAAGAAGGGAAGGATGAAAGAGTCTGAATTGAAGGAACAGGAACTCAGATAGGCATCGTGAGCCCAGAAGGTATCAAGCCTCGCTGCCTTCCAAAACAGAGTCTGGTGCATGATTAACAATATTTCCCTTCACAGAGGATGCTGGAAATCCTAGCCTGCACACCCTTTTGAGATGATCGTAGCACTTGGAATTATCTTAGAAGATGAACACATTTGCCTGTCCACTCAATGCAGACAAGTAGCTCTGTGTGTTTTACTCCCGTTTCGTGCATGCCTACACCCCAAAGCTTCTCAAGGATGACCAAACAGAAGTTGGATATATTTCTGTCTTTAAGGCTCAGGATAGTCACCATTGGTGGAATTCCAGCATCTGGAGTGCCTGCTTGGGCTAAAAAGCTGAGCCAATCCTTTGACAGACTCTGCTCCTCAGCACACAGATTTACCCCCAGCTCGGAGTATTGAGTATTCTCATTCGCTTCTGTTTCGAGCAAACAGTGGGAATGGGTTTACACAACTTTGCCTTTCATTTTTACCCTGTGTGTGATTATGGATGATCTGTGAAGCCGAAAGAAGACAAAAATTTTCATAAGCTGGGTCTACCCTGTGGTCCCAAGTAATTTAGCAAATGTGACAAGGGAATCAACAGGAAAACACACACCCATCGTCAGGCTGTCTCGCTGATGGGAATGTCCAATTTCTGCCCTGCAGGGCAACTTTCCAACATGCTGCCATGTAAATTCTCAGGGAGGAGTTACTAAAGGAAACCCTTTTAATAGACACTCAGACCACTTTTTAAGATGGAAATCAAAAGCTTTTGGAGCACTGGAACTTTTAGTTAATTGCGGCGAACAGGGAGATGTTCCTTTTCTTCACTGGCCTCCAGGGTTAGGGACATAATTGGAGTGGAGAGAAACACTGCTATTTTTGCTTTAAGAAAATATATGGACCCGGATGATAGTATATACACAGGTGTAGGAGATCTTTATGTGTCTAACTTCTTGTTTATTAAATCGTTGTCTTCCTATAGGGGTCTTTAGGACAACACTTTCTTCACCAAAACAGTAATCAAGCATGAACTGATACCCCAAAGTGAAGCAGAACAGCTAGGGGTCATCTTTTCGGTTGCCTTGGAATATTCCTGTAGTGTTCTGTTTCCCTCACTTTTACAGAGACCTATGCTTAAAAATAGACAAAAATAAAAAGTATTGTTTTAATTAGCATGTCATTTCAGGATATATTCTGAATGAAGCATCTCACTTCAAATGCCACATGGAGATATTTAGGGAAGCTAATGAGCAGGCTAAGATTTCCACTGTGTAGATAGGATGGGTTTCATTTTATTTAAGAAGAGCTTCAACTGGAAATTAGATTTAGTAATGATTTGACTATGTATAATTCTCTCAGTAGCTTAGTGTGAGCAATATATCTAGTTAGGTAAGATTGTGTGCTTTGTGTCAAGTTCCAAGATCTTAGGGGCAGAGGTGGGCATTGTGAAAGTAATTTAGAGATTTTCAAGCAGCGTTTATTCTCAGTGAGATGATATAGAATAGAACAGTGCCAGTTCATTTGCTAGACATCAGGCTTCACTTACTACTGTGGGCCTTTTCCAAAGTTCACCTATAGACAGTCACCTTCCACATAAGTAGATAGGTAGGTAGAAAGATAGTTTTTACAACAGGTCATTTGGACAGAATTGAAACTCAGTGCCTTGGTGAATCAGGTGTGATCAAAACATGCTATTGGAAGTGATTGGAACACTAAAATTTTACTTTAAGTTCTACTTTAAATAATCAACAAACTTGCTACTTTTCTTTTAACTTCTCAGTTACTTGGAGTTTGAAAGTGGTTGCATCTCTCTCTCTTTGAAATCGATGCATTTCTCTTGAAACTCATTTCTCCTGGACACAGTGGTTAGTTTTGAGTGAGGAACTAAAGTCACATGTCAAAGTTCAGCATGTATTGGCAGAGCATGATTTTAGGAAAGGGAATATGTTATGTCTTTTTGAAATTTGTAATTCTGACAGATGTTCACCTCATGGTTTCTCAGTTACCATGATTCTTTTTAATACCAATGTTTGACATTAGATACCCCTCCAGAGAGGAAGAAAATCATTTGGAAATTAGGTGCATGAAGGTTATTAAACTAATATTTAAAATTCTGGTCCTGCACATTTTACTTCACTCCTAATTAAATGCCATGGGTAGAAACGTATGATCCTGAGTCTGTGTGCACACTTGAGTGTGAGTCACCTGGAGGACAAAAGATGCTGAGGGGATCTCAGTTCCTTTGCAGCCTTTCTCCAGGACTGTTCCTTAGAACTACCACCAGCAACCATTGTATTATGCAAAGCTGAGGACCATCTTTCCTTTTCTCTCACCTCTCCCTACCTCCCTCTGTTCTTCTCTCTTTTTATTTCCTTTATATATTTTATAAGTGTGTGCATGCTTGGATTTGTGTGTACGTGTGCACACATGCGCATGCATGTGTGTGCTTTTTGTAAGTGTTTCCATGTCAGCACACATGTGGAGGTCAGAGGACACCCTTAGGTAATGATCCTCATTTCCTACCTTGCCTGAGACAGGCTGTTTTATTGGCAGATGCTATGCCAAGTTAGCTGGTCTGCAAGCTTCTAGGATTCTCTGCCAAGCACAGTTCATGAAGACAGACTCAGAGAAACTTTTTTATTTGCATGTGTGTATAATGTGTGTGTAGACATACAAGCCACAACACACGTAGAGGTCAGAGGACAACTTTGTGGTGTCGATGATTTCCTTCCCACTTTGTGTCAGTTCTGGGGACTGAATTCAGGTCACCAGCCTTTCTCAGCAACTCCTTTACCTTTGAGGCATTTGTCTGGTCCCAAGACAGACTTTTTAAGTTCATAAACTGTCAAAAGTTTTCTTCTTCCTATGGGCCTTTTATAACTTACCTTATAACTTATCCAAATAACTAAGCATCAGCTAGGAACACTTTAAGTAAAGCAATGTGGGCGATACTGACGAATTTCAGGAGTCAGTCTTGAGCATCATGTAAATGAAGGGGGTAAACTAAAATATCACTAACAGTGTGTAATGTATTTTGCTATGAACTTAAAACTACAAATCCACTACATTGTTTGGCATTTTAATCATAAACCTGAGTGAAGGTAGATCAGTTTAAACATACTGTAGCTACAAATTCTTTTTTTTATAAATAGTAAGGAAATATGGTTTGATGGGTAGTAATGACTTCTAGAGTCCATCTGAAATTCAGTCACTATAGTGGGTTTAGCAATGAAGTGTTCATGTTTACTCATGCAACAGGAGTTTTGTTTTCACCATCCCACAGGCCTTCTCTGTCTGGTGATTATCACGTTGAAACTTCCATTCTCCTCTTTGATCAGCTAGAAAAAAATTTCTTTCATGCAGTCACAGTAAAATCCATCCATGAGTCTCATAGGAATATTTGGGATCACTTGCTCACGGTTGAGCAAAAGCCTGTAGCCAATGGGATGGAACAGTCCATCATTCAAACCTGGGCCACATTCCCGATGATATCTGTTCCCCAGGTAGCAGGAGGAACCTGATCCCCAAAGGAAAATCAGAGAGCTACAAAGAGTAAAGGCTGGAGCACTCGCTCAGTGTGGAAAGTGCTTTCTGCCCCAGGGTGAGGACTGGAGTTCTCAGCCCCCTTGTAGTCCTGGGTGGAAGTGAAGGGAAGGCAGGCAGACACTGGATTCCTCAAGCAAGCTGACTGGCCAGACTCTCTGACTCAGCAAACTCTGGGTTAAAGTCAGAGACCCTGCCTCAATGTAAGGTTGGCAAGCAACAGAGAAAAGTTCTCGACATCAGCCTCTGGCCTCCACAGACATACACACATATGCGTGCACAAATGCACATGTACTCCCAACATATGTCCATTCACATATGAACATGTATACATGCATGCACAACCACCTGCAAATACACACCCAAAAAGGTGATGGTTTTGTTTCTTTTTTTTTTTTTATAAGTACTTTATTTTTTTTTCAAGTTACATCTCAGTCACAAACCCTTCCCTATTCCCCCTTCCTGTCCCACCCTTCCACCCTCTTCCCCCCCCAACAGCTTCCCTTTTCAATCCAACAAATGGTTCTTTCTCTTATAACAGTAAATTCTATACAAAACAGCAGAATTAAATATGCCACATTTATGAGAGTTAAATGGCCCAGTATACCTTCCCAATGTCCAGTTCATACATATTTGGCCCCTGACTTTAACCTTCTACCATCTAACCATCTCCATGAGTTTAAAGTTCTATAACTGACTTAGTTTTCATACTAACTTGCATCACTATTATAACCATCTTCTTAGATATAGAACGCCCTCTTGATTCCTACACAACTCAAAATTTAGCTATGAGACTCAAGCTGTCTATTCTTCAACCACCTCAGAGAGCTGAGAAGGATAAATATATCTAATTGTATAGGAAGTGCAGGGCCTGCAGCTTCCAATACTAAGAAATGACAAACCAGAGACTACCTGGACAGTTCCCATTTTCTCTCCATACATTCCAGCATCAGTCTTCAGTCTTTTGGTCCTGTTTCTCTGACAGACATTTATTGTAGATCAGGGATTGTGAAGGACTAACCTACCCTGTCTTGGCAGAGCTAGGCTGTCGACTTCCCTGCTACCAAGTTTTGTCCTTTTTGGACAGCAGTCTGTCTGCAGTTGAAGCAAGGAGTTTTTACATGCCAAGAGATAGGCTTGCCACTAATTCAACCATCTCACACTGGAGATTCTTCAATGCTTTTCTTCTACTTGGAGTAGAATAGGGGGTGCTGTCAGGAGCTGATATGTCACGATATCAAAAAAAAAATCTTAATTTAAGACCACATCTTTGAATGCCATATTCTGCAGATCTCTTGGGGTTTTTGAAGATGCCCTATCTATCTCTTGTATTTAGATAAGCAAATGTTGCTTGTCTCTTAACAACTTGATTACTGAGTAGCTTAGAGAATATCTGTGATAGACTGTCTTAGTAGCTAACAAGGTGACATGCATGCATGACTAGGAGTTTGTTTTTCTTAACTATCCTAAACAGTTTAAGACAGTTGGTATCAAGAGGCCAGAGCTTCACATTTCATTTTTAAGTATCTCTAGGTACGATACCATTAGGAAGCGTTATCTTAAATTTTGTATCAATATACAAAGATCTATTCAAATATGGCTAAATATACTCTTAATTTTGTATCAATATACAAAGACCAATGCCTATGCGGCCCAATACAATCTTAATATTGCGTCCATATACAAGGGTCAATACCATTGTGGCCAACTATAATCTTAATTTTGTATCAATATACAAATATCAATACTGACATAGACCAATACAATCTTATTTTTGCACAATAAACAGTGGTCAATACCACTTTAGCCAAATATACTATTAATTTTGTATCAATATACAAGGGTATAAGGGCATATTCAATAATGTGACCTTTCTTCTTGATCTTTCCTGTGCTGTCTATGTCTCGATTTTTCTCAAGTCTGTGCATTCCTACATAGGAGATAAAGAAGGATACAGAAAAGGGAAAGAAGGAATACCCTGGGTCTAACCTCCAAAACCCATTAAACAGGACCATTTAACAACTTGTAATCTCTTCCCCTAAATAACAGAGTTTTCAGTTGTCCTTCAAATAACCGAAAAAAAGGTGGGGGGGGCGGAGAAACACCCTCCCCACCTTCTGGGTATGGGACGTCGCTCTCTTAAAATGACTTCCTGCTGATTTGGGTCGTAGTAAACCTGTTTGGGGCCCAAACCAAAATGGAAAAATGGTTAAAAATGTTAATACAATCCTTTTATGTTCAGTCCTTCTGTTCTCAGCTGTTTAGATGTCCTAAGGAGTTTGTAGGCAGAAGCTGAACTTCCAGGCTTTACTGAGGTTCTGGCTGGGGCATTGTGTAGAGCTGAACAGTCTTAGCGATATTGAGTTGTTGTGGTTGTAGACTTTTGATGGAGACATCTATTGAGGGAGTCTGTCAGGCTGAATCATCTGGGTCACTCATCTTCTTTTGGTGTCTGATTCTGATTTCTGCTGAGGTTTAACAGCTAAGCGGGGTGAATTGGAAAAAAAAAGAAGCAAACACGCCCAAGAGGAGCAGAAGGCAGGAAATCATCAAACTTAGGGCTGAAATCAACAACTTAGAATCAAAAAGAACTATACAAAGAATCAATGAAACCAAGAGTTGGTTCTTCGAGAAAATCAACAAAATAGACCCCTAGCCAAATTAACTAAAAGGCAACGAGAAAGAACCCAAATCAACAAAATCAGAAATGAAAAGCGAGAAATAACAACAGACATCTAGGAGATCCAGAAAATATTTGGGTCCTACTTTAAAAATCATACTCCACCAAATTTGAAAACCTAAGCGAAATGGACAATTTCCTCGATAAATTCCACCTACCAACACTAAATCAAAATCAGATTAACAGCTTAAACAGCCCAATAACCCCTAAGGAAATAGAAACAGTCATTAATAATCTCCCAACCAAAAAAAGCCCAGGGCCAGATGGCTTTAGCATGGAATTCTACCGGACTTTCAAAGAGGAGCTAACACCATTACTCTTCAAACTCTTCCACCACATGGAAACAGAAAGAACACTGCCAAACTCATTCTATGAGGCCACTGTCATTCTGATTCCTAAACCACACAAAGACCCAACAAAGAAAGAGAACTTCAGACCAATCTCCCTCATGAACATAGATGCAAAGATACTTAATAAAATACTAGCAAACCGAATTCAAGAACACATCAAAAATATCATACATCATGATCAAGTAGGCTTGATATGGTTCAATATACGAAAGTCTATCAATGTAATTCACCATATAAACAAGATGAAAGAAAAAAACCACATGATAATCTCACTAGATTCAGAAAAAGCATTTGACAAAATCCAACACCCCTTCATGCTAAAAGTCCTGGAGAGAACGGGCATACAAGGTCCGTACCTAGAAATAATAAAGGCAATATACAGCAAGCCAGTGGCCAACATCAAATTAAATGGAGAGAAGCTTGAAGCATTTCCTCTAAACTCAGGGACAAGACAAGAATGTCCACTTTCACCATATCTCTTCAATATAGTACTTGAAGTTCTTGCTAGAGCAATAAGACAACTAAAGGAAATCAAAGGGATAAACATTGGAAATGAAGAAGTCAAATTATCCCTATTCGCAGATGATATGTTAGTATACATAAGCGACCCCAAAACTCCACCAAAGAACTCTTACAGCTGATAAACAACTTCAGCAAGGCGGCTGGATACAAAATTAACTCAAAAAAATCAGAAGTCCTTCTTTATACAACAAAGAAGCATACCGAAAAAGAAATAAGGGAAACAACCCCCTTCACAATAGCCACAAACAATATAAAATACCTGGGGGTAACTCTAACCAAGCAAGTAAAGGACCTATATAACAAGAACTTCAAGCCCCTGAAGAAAGAAATGGAAGAGGCCTTTAGAAGATGGAAAGATCTCCCATGCTCATGGATAGGTAAGATCAACATAATAAAAATGGCTATCCTACCAAAAGCAATATATAGATTCAATGCAATTCCTATCAAACTACCAACACAATTCTTTATAGACTTGGAAAAAGCTATACTCAACTTCATATGGAACAACAAAAAGCCCAGAATAGCTAAATCAATCCTGTACAATAAAAAAGCATCTGGAGGTATCACCATCCCAGATTTCAAGCTGTACTACAGAGCAATAATAATAAAAACAGCATGGTACTGGTATAGAAACAGACCAGTGGATCAATGGAATCGAATTGAAGACCCAAACATGCACCCACACACCTATGGCCAACTAATCTTTGACAAAGAAGCCAAAACCGCACAATGGAAGAAGGACAGCATCTTCAACAAATGGTGCTGGTCCAACTGGATGTCCACTTGTAAAAGAATGAAATTAGACCCATACCTATCACCTTGTACAAAACTTAATTCCAAGTGGATCAAAGACCTTAACATAAGGCCGGCCACACTAAAGATACTAGAAGAAAAAGTAGGAGAAACCCTCGAACTCATTGGCACAGGTGACAACTTCCTGAACAGAACACCAACAGCTCAGGACCTGAGATCAACAATCAATAAATGGGACCTCATGAAACTGAAAAGCTTCTGTAAGGCAAAAGACACTGTCATTCGAACAAAACGGCAGCCTACAGACTGGGAGAAAATCTTCACCAACCCCACATCTGATAGAGGGCTTTTATCTAAAATCTACAAAGAACTCAAGAAACTAAATGCCAAGAAACCAAAAAATCCAATCAAAAAATGGGAGACGGAGCTAAATAGAGAATTCACAAAGGAGGAATCCCTAATGGCCGAGAGTCACCTGAAGAAATGCTCAACATCCTTAATCATCAGAGAAATGCAACTCAAGACAACGCTGAGATTCCATCTCACACCTGTCAGAATGGCTAAGATAAAGAGCTCAAATGACAGCACATGCTGGCGAGGGTGTGGAGAAAGGGGAACCCTCCTCCAATGCTGGTGGGAGTGCAGACTTGTGCAACCACTATGGAGGTCTGTCTGGAGATATCTTAGAAACCTTGGAATAACTTTGCCTCAGGACCCAGCCATACCTCTTCTGGGTATACACCCAAAGGACACCTCACAGAGACATAGGGAAGTCTCCTCATCTATGTTCATAGCAGCCTTATTTGTAATAGCTAGAAACTGGGAACAACCCAGATGTCCCTCAACTGAAGAATGGATTAAAAAATTGTGGTACATCTATACAATGGAATATTACTCAGCTATAAGAAAAATGAAATCATGCAATTTGCACCAAATGGATGGATCTAGAGAAGCTCATCCTGAGTGAGCTAACCCAGACTCAGAAGGATGCACATGGCATCTATTCATTTATAGTAGGATTTTAGCTATATCGTACAGGATACCTGTACTACAACCAACACACCAAAAGGAACATTGACGTAAATTTCTTTTTTCTTTTCATTTCTTTTTCTTTTTCCTTTCCCTCTTTTTTTCTCTTTCTTTTTCCTCTCTTTTTTTGTTGTTGTTCTTTGTTTTTGTGGATTTGTGTGTCTGTTGGTATTTTTTTTAGTCCCCCCCCCCCCGTAGCAAGGAGACACCTTTCACTGGCAGTACTGCCTCGTAGACCCCCAGTGTATGAAGAGGCCCTCAGCCCTCATATGACTCCTGATCTGTGGTGAGAGACTGGTATGCAGGGACACTCCACCCCAGAGGATCAAGATGGAAGGGTCAGGGAGTAGAGCATGGGAGGTTGGGGCTGGGAAGCAGGAAAAGAGGACAATAGGTCAAGGATGTAACCTGTAGCAACAAACAAATAAATTTACTAATTAAAAAAAAAAAAGCAGGTAACAACGTTAAAACACTGTAAATAAAATAAAGGACACAGCCGTTCAACCTGGTTTTATGAACCTCCAAGTGTCGAAAAAACGTAGAGCTAAGGTAAAATACAGGAGAAATGTGGTGTTAACCCATGCCTTTAACTTCAGCAGAGACGGGAGGAGCACCATAGAGTTAGTGGACTTATAAATTCTAGAGTTACACGGAAAAGGGTGGTGAGGGTACACACCCTAATCCCATCATTCAAGAAGAGTACACCCTTAACCCCAACACAGTAGAGACAGAAACAGGCAGATCTCAGAGCTCAAGGTCAGCCTGATATAAAACAAACTCTAAATAAAGAAAAACTTCGATCCAGGAGTGGTGGAACACATCTTTAATCCTCTCAGATGGGAACCACAGGTCTCGGATCCCAATAATTAGAATGCAGAGACACACACATAGGATTTGGAAGGACCTAAGTTTAAAAGCTACTTACAGAAGGCCCACACAACACAAACAAATTGTCCTTCGAGATGGTTTTGTTTCTTTGAGTGTTTGTTTGTCTGTCAGTCTGTCTGTCTCTGTATGTCTATGTCTGTGGCTGGGCATGTGTGCCGCAGAGGTCAGAGGACAACTTTATGAGTTTGGGGATTGAGTTCAGGTCTCCAGGCCTTCTCCCACTGAATCTTCCACCTCTCTGGCTCTTATTTGTTTGGGTTTTTTTTTTTTATACAAATTATCATTCTGTATCCCCAGGCTGACCCATCCTTCAACCCCAGCCTCCCAGGTTCTGAGATTACATGCTGAACCACCATATCCAGCTTACAGAAGTAAAGTTTTGTGTTGGGTCTTGGCAAACCAAATCCCAAGAGGGTTACAGGAGTTCTAGTTTTCCTACTCAAAAAGTCTGATTCTTTAAAGAGGTGAGTTATCTCTGTCTCACTATGCAAGTTATCCATCTAACAAAGTGTATTAAGCTGGACACAAGCATTCTCCTTAACTTTGCTGAACATATGAATTGTGCTCATGGTTTTGAACAGTGTCTGTAATGTTTTATTAAATGATTTTCATCACTCTGGGCAATAAACAGGTGATTTGACTTAGGAGAGTGCGGGTGCTATTTTTAATCCTCAGTGCTCTCTGGAGAGCCTCCAAACAATAATAGCATCTTTAAAAGCCCCAGGTTCCCCAAGGAGCAATAAAATTGTGCTGAGTATTGTCCATGATAAATATCACATCTCCTTTCTCTTCCCCTCCATATTTTTACCAGAGAAGCTTCAGGTTTCCTGACATTATTTGAGGTTGATTGCTGAGTGAAGGTCAATACTTCTTTGCTCTGCTTTGCTGCTTGTGTCTTTGTAATCACGCTGAAATGATGAGAATAGTTCTGAATCTTAAGAATATTAAAAATCAAGGGCAATAAATGTGTGAGTTCGTCAAGCAAGGGGTATAACTTAAAATGTTATTTTCTGAAATGGAGATGTCTTAATATCGTACTGGTCAGTGGAGTTCTTGGTTAGCAAAAGGACCAGCACTTGCAGAAGCGTGTCCCAGAGGAAAGGAGCCAAGAAGAGTTGCACTCAACATGGTCTGTGTTACACATCCCCAGGGGGGAGTCAACAGATGTAAATCTCAAAACAGCCAATGTGACAGTAAGATCAAAACAGAGACATTAGAAGTGCCTCAGCATTTCAGAGTCCATGATTTTTGAGGTTGTGGGAACCTGGAAAACACTGAGGGGTTTAACTGAGCCTGATGAAGGGCCCAGGGATTAGAGCAGGCTGGTAGTATACTAACCTCAACTGGGTCATGATGACCTTCCTGTACTTTCTCTGATTACAGGGCAAAACCATATCACCTTTGAAATAAGAAAACATCACTTCAGACATGTGCAGTTTCCACAAACAATGAATTTGTCATTAACTGAAAAACAGTCATATTAAAAAAATAGGAACTGACTAAAAACCATGATAGAAAAAGAACCAAAGGCATTAGACACCAAAGTGATTCAGATGTTGGAGTTATAAGACCCAAACTTTTACATCTATGATTAATACGATTAAGAAACAGAGTTTTGTCAGAGGCCTAGTCTATAAACACAACCAAGTGAAAATCTTAAAACTTAAAACTATAATAAGTGAAATAGAGAATTTAGTAGGTAGTGTTAACAGCAGATTAGACTTATAAAAATGGCAATTTGGAAGGGGTGTCAGAAAAAGATACTCAGATTTAAAGCACAGAACTGAAAAGGAATGACAGCAAAGATACAGATGATTCTACAATGGACACAGGGGGGTGCCTCAAGGTCCAGGCTGGTAGTTGTAGACTCAGGCAGAAGTTAGAAGACACAGGCCTAGATGCAGCATTTAAAGAGAGAAATATTGGCCGAGGATAATCGTGTGGAACATCAAGGTATAGGTTCATGGAACTTTATAAGTAAAAAAATCTAATATATCAAGGTATAATATATCTGTTTGTGTGTCTGTCTGTCTATCTATTGTCTGTCTGTCTATCAATATAAATACAGTAAGATTACTAAAATTAAAGGCAAATAAAACAATGTTAAAAATAAAACAAAGGGAAAAATAATGACACAATTTCAAAGAAACACTAATTGAATTTATACATTTTAAACAGAACAATGGAAGCTAGAAAATAGTTAAATCTCCCAGAGTATCAAAAATTTACCAATCTATAATTTTATACCTAGTGAGCATATCCTTCAGAAAAGATGTATTCATGATTATTAAAATAAGATAATTAATGTCTAGCAGTCTTATATTGGAATTTTAAAGGAAATTTCAGTGAGAGAAAAATGGTTCCAGATGGGAATATGGGGGTCAAGAAGAACACTCAAGAGATAAGCTATGTCAGTGTGAATAAATTAATAGTTTAAAACAATGAGGTGTCTAGCAAAGTTTAAATCTTTGCCAAATAAATTAAGATGGGACAATTTAAGCACTCCATAAGTTAGTAACTGCAGTGGCTTAAAATTATCAAATATTTTAAATCCATTAGTTCAAATATTAAACATGGTACTAAGCAGTCAGTCACAATGGAAGAATGCTGGTGAGCTAATCTGTTATTTTGACCTGCAGTTAAATAAATGTAAAGAATTTTGCCTTGATTCTGTAATCCTTTTGATTAAACAAACAAACAAACAAACAAATAAATAAATAAATAAATAGAGGTAAATTGTCTTGATAATAGTATTTTAGATGTTACGCAAAGAATCCTACAATAATTATAATATTCTTACTTATAGATTGTTGTTAATGGATGGGAATTATTTATCTATCCTAAGGACTTAATCAAATCATTAATTAAGCACTAATAACTGTGGATGTTATGAAAATGTGACCATTGTGTACCTCTCAAGGAAGGAATATATACCACCAGTAAGGAATAACATGTGATCAATGGGAAATTTTGCTTATAACAGGGCATGTTCTTCAATTAACCCGTAGTAACAAATCAAAACAAAGAAAAGGTTGAGGAGAACCAATAGGGTAAATGAACCTTAAAAGATATATCAACCAACTATAGTGTGCAAAGCTAATAAGAAACTTGATTTAAAAATACCTGTAAAGCAACAATGGCATTAGAGATATTTGGAAATCTGAATGCTCACCAAGTTTTAAACAGTGTTCTGAAATAGTTTATAGGTTTGGTGATGTTATGGTTGTATGCTTTAAAAAGGCTAGTACTTACCTCTTAGAGATAAGATTGAGATAGTTATAAGAACTATAATGTGTGGCATTTGTATTAAAATTGCATGGGTAAAGGAAAAGTTGGCAGAGATGAGCTAGATCACAACTGTGCATACGTTAATGATTGTCAGGACAGGAAAATGGCTGTGCTGGTTTCACTTCATTATTGTTTGTGTTTGTATATGTAGGAAATAGTCTGTGACAAAAAGCTTAAAAAATAAAACATAGGTTAGGCATAGTGGCACAATTCCTTTAATCCTAGCACTTTGGAGGGAGAAGCAGGAAGATCTCTGTGAGTTTGAGGTCAGGTTGGCCTATATAACAAGGTCCTAGCCAGCAAGGCTTCTATAGGAATGGCCTATCTCAATAAAATAAAATAAAATAAATCTACTAAAATTAAAATGAAAGTAGAATTACAGTAAAAGGCAACAATAATAGTGCATAGTAGAGTAAGATACAAAAAGTTAATTTGATGTCAAATTCTTATTCAGAGAGGGTAAATATATTAATTATAATAGATTCTAATAAGTCAAGAGAATGCTTTTTATTTCTGACGTACCCACTTAAAGAACGTATAATTAGCAAGCTGATAAGGAAAAATGAAGTGATAAAATATATTTGATTAATAGAAGACAAAAGAGTTATTAAGGAACAAAGAACCCAGAAAAACAGAACAAATCCAGCTGTTGACTAGAATACCAATGTAGCAGTAATTACATCAATGCGGGAGGATTTAATATTTCAATTTAAAACTAAAGACTGCATACTAGATTATAAAAGCAAGACAAATGATATGACGCAAATACTAAATCATATAAAGATTAAAAGTATATAAAAATATCATGCAAGCACCAACAAAAGGAGGCAGAGATGGCTGTCTATAAGCAGACAAATTGAAAGGTTTCAAAATATTAGAAATTGATTACCCTGAAAGGAGAAATATAAATCTTTAGTCTTAGAATTTTATCATTCTGCTTTCAGTAACATCTAACATAAAGGAAAACATCAATAGACATATAGAAGATTGAAATCATAGGTTTAGCACTTGATCTAATTGTAATTTGTGAAATATCAACTATACCTATCAGGCAAAGAGTATATATTCTTAAATATGTATCACATAGACCATATACATAGATGTAGGCACTTCTCAATAAATTTTAAAGCTTTAAATCGTACTTCATGGTTTTCATTTAGTTATTTATATCTAATTTTGAGAATTTTATACATGTGTATTATGTATTTGATCACGCTCATCCCTCTTCTTGCTCTATGTTCTCCCAGACTACCCCATATCTCCCAACATCACACACTCTCTTCTGATTTTCTTCGTGACCCACTAAGTTCAATTAGAGCTGCCTGATTAGGAATGAGAATAGTGGGCCTTCCAGTGAAGCATGGGCAACCTATAAGAGGTCACACCTTAGGAATAATGATGTCTCTTCCTCTTCCTCCAACAGCAGTCAGGTGCCTGCTTCTCAGCTAGGCTTGGGACCTCATGAGACTGTCCATCCATGCTGACATGGTGACAGACTTCATCTTGTACAGGTCTGTACAGGCTCTTGTGAGTTCATGAACCTGGCTCGTTCACATTCAAGAAGACCCTACTTTACAGTAATCTCCCCCAGCCTCTGGCTTACAACCTTTCTGTTCCCTCTTCCCAATGGTCCCTGAGGCTTAGGGGGAGGGTATGATATTGCTGTCCCATTTGTGGTGGGAACATTCCACTAACCTTTATTGGAGAGTCTGTGTTCTGATCACAACAGTACTGAGGTGAAAATATCTAGAAAGTGACCAGAGAAGTCCAATGTTTGGAAAGAAGGGACTCTTTGTCCCCTGTATGCTGAAGAAAAGCATTTCAATCAAAGTTAGCAGTATTGTCTACTGAAGACAGTGTAATACAGCAGGCCTAAAGACAGAAGGTGAAAGAGTACCTCATACAGAGAAATGTATGAACTTAGAGGTTTAAAAGAGAGGCTGTAAGTCAGTAGGACATCAATAGTCTAAAAAGGAGCAACAGGACAAATTCAGATGAAGTAAAGAAAATAGAGAAGAACAAAAATCATCTTAATAGGAAGTAATAAAAATGTAAAAGTCAGTTCATTGAAAAGACTAATAAAACTAACTAAGCATTGAAGAACAATTAAGAAAAAAGCTGTGATGCAAATTTCCAGAATGGGAAATGAAAAAAAAAACACTAAAAAGATACTACCAAAATTTTATTCTAATGAATTTCAAATTTTTAATAAAATAGTTTTAGTTCTAAAATGAAGTTAAATTAGCATAATACATTCTAGACAATCAGAATTATTCTGCGTCAAAAGATTATAGTTGTAAATCCTCTCCCAAAGTAGACACCAGTTAAGTTTAACACCAGACCCTTCCACACAGGAAGAAGTGAGGCCAATCATATATAAATGCACATTATTACCCAGGATAACCTTGACCCCTAAGACAAAGAAAAGGGCATTAAACAAAAGGAAATTCATAGTCTACTTTGTCTCATGTAGATGGATGTACAAATTCTAGATAGAACATAAATGAATCATATTTGGTTATATATTTTATTCCAGGAAGGAAAGCTGACTGTGAGAAAAATATGTTACTGCGATCTACCACATTACCAGATAAAAGTGAAAGACTGTAGGAGCATATCACTTGATGAAAGGTGAAATGGTAGCATTTAGCATTCATTCAGGATCAAATCTCATTGTTCAATGAGAAGACAGTTGACTCCCCTTAGCCAAACAAAGGATATCTACAAACAGCTACCGCAAACCTCACATTCAGTATGGAGATACTAGCAGCTCTTTTGCTGAGGTCAGGAGAGATTATGTGTTAGGTTCACTATGGTTTCGCATTGTTGGAGAAGTCTTAGCAATATAATCTTGTGATGTCCAAAGATCTGTATTCTTTACAGGCTATAAGGCGATTTTTACAAACAGCAATTTGGGGAGACCTCATAATTAGGCCATCTGAGATGTGATGTGCCTGCTGTCTTTAAACATCACATTTGAAAGCTGGAAAGGTATGAGGGAGAGCTCACACCTGCTTTCATTCGTCCTGCTGTTCTGAAATCACCTTGAGTCAGGCTGGGTGTAGATCTTTACTGCTTTGCTTTCAAAAGGAAAACCCATCGGTTTAGTGGGTAATACAACTTGGAGATCTGTTCAAGTAATTCACCTTAGGTTTTATGTGTAATAGTATCCATCTTAAGTTATTTTTCTATTTCTGTGACAAAACACCATGACCAAAGCAACCTATATATATATATATTTTAAAAAGCATTTAATCAGGACTTTTAGTTTTAAAGGCTGAGTCCATGAATTTCATGCCATGGAGCATGGGGGAAGGCAGGTAGGCACTAGAGAAGTAGCTGAGAATTTCCATCTGATACATGAGGGAGGGAGAGAGGGAGAGAGGGAAGGAGGAAGGGAAGAAGGAGGGGAGTAAGGGAGGAAGGAAGGGAGAGAGGGAGTGAGAGAGAACAAGATAGAGACAGAGAGAGGGAGAGAAATATACGTGCCTATGCGGGCCATGCAGACCACCATTGTACCCTTACCTAGTTAGTTACCAAGGTCTATCTATATTTCTTTCTGACTGTGTTTCAGTGTGTCTGTTCTCCTCACATACATAATGGAAGGCTAATGCAGAGTGGTAGAGTGTGATAAATGCTGCCATTGTTCCTCTGTTGGCTAAATTACAATTATTGCTATAGCCTTTCATTCCTTTGCTTCCACTTTTGTTCCCCTCCAAAATATTGCCTGCAATATAGCTTGAAGGAGTTTTCAGAATCTGAACTTGGTGCTCTCATTGTGGTGGAAACCACTTATTTCTGCCATTAAAAACTACAATAGAGCCTTGTCTCCCTGGATTCTTCTTGGATCTTGCTTCCCTGGCTTCTGCACTCCAGCTATGCTGATCTTTCTTTCCATGAAACTCCACTCTCCCATGGAAGCAAAGACTTTGCATATTTTATAACTACAGCCCTGTAGAGTTGGATGCTCTTTTAATTAATCTCCCTCTTCAGATTTCAACCCAAACGATCTCTCCTCTCTAGAATGGGATAGGCCCCATTCTATGGTCTCTCATTGGCACCTGTCACAGCTGTGTTACTTTTTTTCCAATGTCTGTCTCTAGACTGTCAGCTGGCGAGTTCAGAAACCAAGGTCATTAATGTCTATCTGCTCAGCCTAGCATATGCTAACTCAATTGAAATTATTGAATGATACATATATATTTCTAAATGGATAAAATCGTGATTATTGTAGCTAAAGACTTTAAGATCTATGACTAATTATAGGAAATAACTTCAGAGGGAAGCTAGAGGCAGAGGGTGTTATGAAACATAAAGGACAGATGAGATAACTGACATATTAAAAAGTTCATATATGAAAATATAGCCACTTAATGATAAAAATGAATTTCAGCATCCATATTCCTACAAGCAGTTCCTATATAAAGCTGTTGTGTAGGCAGGTAAGCATTGTAGATCATGACTCTTCTATTCTAAAAATCCTTTTGGACCATGAGTAATATTGTATAAAGACAGACAATTGTTGGACTTGGGAAACCTATGTGACTTAACTTAGTGCTACCTGCCTATGAAATCCTCCTTGGCAAAGGAAGGTGTATATTTCTTCATGCAACTGTTTGGCCTCTGTTTACATTCTCTGTCCTTACAGTACAAATTGTAATTCTATCGCTACGTCTCCAAAGAGGACTTCTTTCCTTTTGGCTGGAACAAGAAGTCAGAGAAGACAGCTCTCTCCTGCAGAAAGATATAACCTTGCCTTTAAAGGCTCAAGTGTCCAGAGGAATGGACTCCATATAACCTTTATGTCTCTGCTGTATTTACTGCCACAAACTATGCTCTGTCCCACCACAGATTTTAGGCTACCACACTAGTCTTGATAAAGGACCACCAGACCTGGGATAGCATAAAAATTCGAACATTGAAGCTACTTTTTGTGAGAAAAGGGAGATGTTTGGTCAAACTCAGTCCAATTACTAATGATAAAATATACCAGTGTCTTCTTCAATAATTACTGGAGAGTAAGACTTAACTATAGTAATGGCACATCTAGTTTTATTTTTTGCCCATTTCATTAAAAATTAATTCCTGCTAAACAGCTCTCAGTTCTGGGAAGTATACCAAGAATCATGTCTTTAAAATGGAACAGAAGTACTGTAGGATGCACATATAGTACATGTCTCCAAAGTCTGCATACATTTCAGTGTATGTCTCAGTAGAAAATCTTACCCTGTACCACTCTTCTATTCCAGATATATTTATATCTCTATTGATATTGATATAGATCTGAGAGACTTATGCAAATTGAAACCAAGCAGAAGGTTTTTAAGGAGTTTCAGGTTACAAAGGACTAGAGGCCATCCACAACTGTATGTTTTTGAGTTTGTAATAATTCAGTGTAATAGATGTAATTCAGTTTATTCAAAAGAATGAGAAGGAATCTAGCCTTAGTTTAACATCTTTAGAATGACTACCTTGAAACAAAAGAAATAAAAATTTCACTGTAGAATTATATGTATTTATTCAACAAATAGGCATTATGGGCAGGAAAGTGGATTAGAGATTAATTCTGCTTTCAAGTAGTTAACTTGTGTGGCTGAGATTCACACACACACACACACACACACACACACACACACACACACACATACACACACCCCAATAGGAGGTTTATTGCCACAGCAGTAGGGGAAAAGAGTGTGGGCACTATGCACTAAGTCACAATAACACTTGTTTTACACAGAATTGAACCCTGGATGACCTTCCTAGAACATGGTTTTTAAGATGAGACTTCTGTAAAACTCTGGGTAAAGGAATTGGCCCAGGATTACCTGTGCTGCCCTTAGTTAAAAAGTAAAAAACAAAACAAAAAGACCCCCCCCCCAAAACAAACTCCTGAAGTTGTTAAGTAATATGTGTTGTTCTATGGTAGCATTTTAAGCCATGCAAAGAACAAAAGAGATGGTGTCATCTTTTTATTGTGAGGGTGGTATAAATACTTGTGAGAATAATTTTCATGTGCACATATAGATTCATATACGTGGGTGTGTGTGTGTTCATGTGAAGACCAAAGATTGATATGAGCTGACTTTCTTGGTGCTCTCTACCTTTGATTTTGAGACAAGGTCTCTCACTAAACCTGGTCTACCAATTTGGCTAAGATGGTTGGCCAATGAACTGTGGGAATCCTCCTGTCTCTGTGCTCCTGGCCAGTGCTAGCACTTCAAGTATTTAGCATCATGATGGCTTTCATATGGGTCTGGGTATTTAAATTCCAGCCTTAATATTCATGCATCAAGCAGTTTAGCAACTGAGCCACCCATCCCAGCCTTATCACCTTTCATGTATTCTTTAATTATTGTTTTTTTTTTTGGTTCTTTTTTGTATTGATATGAGTTCATCATTTTCATTTTACTATCCTTTTCTATAAAGCCATAAAGTTCCACAAGACAGTTTACAATGTCCGGCTTAGTTGACCTTGACCAAAACATTTAAGATGACCTCTTTCACGACAGAGGATGTATTTTAACAGTGGTAAGTAATCTAAGCTCCGCTGAAGCCCCTGCCTGACCATGACCTAATATGGAAACTCTTTTTAAACCCGCAAGAATGACACTTCCCCAATGTGATGTTATAGAACTGGAATGGTCATGGCCTGTTGTTTTGTAGGTCACTGTGGCCTAATGTGACTTATGGATAGGTTTTTTTAAATCAGGAAAATTCACTGAAAATTGGGATTTCTCTTGAATACTAGCTAGCATTCTCTCTGTTGTGAGCCTTTTCATCCTAGCTTCTTACTTGGTCAGCTCCACACCTTTACTTTTCTGTATGGTCTCTAGAAGTATTAGCCTTCCTAACCCCTGATACACAGTTATGCCTGATCAGAACAAGTGTGTCTATAAATCTTCAGTTTGGTTGGGGGAAGAAGATTTTTTTTCCAGGGCTTTTGAAATATATATTGAATGTTTAAACTTGAACTGCAAAGATAGACATAAATGGTCCCATTGATTCAGAAGTAGTCATGGTTCAATTGGAAGACAGAGGAAACAAGACAAAGGTTAGAAGAAGAAAGAGTCACACAGATGCTAGAGAAAGAGAGAGAGAGAGAGAGAGAGAGAGAGAGAGAGATCATACATCATGTTATAATATAGTCCTGAAATCCTATTACTTGAACATCTCGAATATGTTTTGTTCCTTATAACTGTATGATCCTCAGTGAATGAAGCTCTTGTGTGACTTTTTAGCATCTTTGCTTGAATATACAAATATAACTTTAGGTTCTCAATAATTGTTTGTGAATGCTGTAGTTGAATCAGGGAAGAATCTTGTAACTACCCAATAGGGTGTTAGTCTGTTTCTTAGCAGGAAAATATAAATATGCTTACACATGATTGTTGAGTATCGTGTTAATCTATTTGACTACTATAAATTTTGGGCTGTTATAGTTGCATTAGCAGGAAAAATGCTATTGTCTTTGAGTGACATTTTGTCTCTTAAAGACCCTGAGTTCAAGCTTTCCATGTTTTTAGTTGATATATTGAGATTTTTGTGTCTTCATGCGAAGCCTGGGCTAACATCTTCATGAACTAGAACAGTTTTCTTCTTCACTGTGGGGTTAAGAAAAACACTATGCCTGCTCCTAGCAGCATTGCAGATGTGACTGCTATGTCACATGTGCATCAGTAGATGGCAGAGAGGAGAGAGGCTATATCTACATTTAGTGTTCTGACCTATGAACATCTGAATTAATAGTAGCCTAACATTCCTTGAGGGGGGGGGGAAGCAAGCTGGATACCAATACCACTTTGGCACCATGGGGTAGCCTGAGATGACTACCAGATCAGTATCAGGCAAGCACCACATGGGCTCCCAGGACAGGAAACAAATCAGAAACTAGAAGAACTCTGCCTGGCCCTGGATGTAGGTGAGCCATCCCTGAGGGAGTGAGTGTGGAAGAGCCAGCCCTGCCTTCTGTCTGCTATGTGGTGGTGTTGGCTATGGAGAGATGCCCTCCCCTCCCTTTTGCCCTCACCACCATTGGACATCAGGAAATCTGGCCCAGATGGGGTCACAAGAGCAGGAGAGCTGTCCCTGCCCCTCACATGCTGCAGCACTCGGGAGAGCAGGCCCTGCACCTTTCCACAGTAGAACTGGCCATGCAAGTGAGGGTTTCAGGTCCAGAATCAGGGCTTTGAGTTGGCCCACCCCAACATCTACCCCGTGGATGAACTGCTGGAGTCCAAGAAGAGGTCAGTTCCACAACCCAGGACTGCAGGATCTCCATGACACAGGACAGTTACGGTATATCTGAGAGGAGTTCCAGTGAGGTTCCAGTACTGATGGAGTAGCAGAAACCAGGGGCCTCATACCAGAACAAGGAGTCATTACAATGAACATTTGCAAGCAGAATGTGTGGACAAAGGGGAATATTGTGGGACATACTGAGATACACTGCAGCTTCCACAATGAGCTGTTAGTTTTTTATGTGGGGATAGATTGCAAGGGTGGAGGGTGGGTCTGGGGAGAGGTAGGAGATGATAGGGAACAGGGTGCATGATGTGGAATTCACAAAATAAAATTTTTTTCAATTAAAAAAATAAAAAAGGAAAACACTATGTAATATTTTGTATTTGTAAAATAACAAGGCTACTTTGATGGCTCAGCTGGTAAAGGCACATATCACCAAGCCTGACAACCTGAGTCTAGGTACCCACCTGGTAGAAAAAGAACCAACTACTGCCAGTTGTCCTCTGATTTCAATATGTACATGGCAGTATATACACATGTACATACCCACACACACACTCGTGCACACATGCCCACACATACACATATGCACATGTACATGTGCATGCCCAGACTACCATATTGCTATTGAGTCAAATGTTTTCCTTAATTGCCTTTCAATTCCAGTAGTAGCCCTTGTACATAATGAATGGAAATACTGTGTGACTCTTCCATTCATCTTTCTCTTGTTTTTCTTTTTTTAATTTAAGATTACCTGTCATGTTAAAATATGATACATTTTTGTTTTCAGTACGATGAAAATAAACCATTGAATTGTCAGTGTCTCTCAACTCCTTCACATCAGGGCACAGACTGAAATTGAAAATATTGTAGAGTCTTCCCCTTCCCCAAGCAAATTGCTCATGCCTCATTGGAAGACTTGAATACTGTTCACTCTAGAATGGGGGAGGTCAATGCCTTAGAGGATGTGTGAACTGTTTACTGAGGCGCAGCTCTAAGAAGGCACTGCTGTGAGTTGCTTTCTACTTGTGCTGTTTCCACAGGCTGTTGCTGCTAAGATTTCGCCCCATAGATATGTGAGGCTTTAGTCTTTCTTTACTCTCCTGTTGCCTTTCTATGTGAACATGTAAGCATCTTCATGGTTCCCACTTGGACCTATTCTTTGCTACTCATTCACACCAGGGAATCAATCAGCTATAATGGACCACATTAAAGCTAGGTTTGCTTTAATGTTTTTGTGAGATTCAAAGAAATAGTTTTAATTTGTAAAAAAGATTAGCTTTATATTGGAGCTGAGAGTTTATGGTAAGGAGATAAAATTAATTTGATAAATAAATAAGATACAAACTCCTCTATTCAATTATTTGTCATTACTAATCTATTATGTTGGGAGTGTTTTCTTGGAGAACTGATGGAAAACCATTTTGAAACCATGTCAGGACTCAGTGGTCAATAACTCAATGATCAGTTATTGATGTCTGTCCTTAGCATATGGCAGTGAGAGTACACCCATAATATACTTGCTCTCCCTAATCCCATTTGCATATTATTTTAAACTTGTTTAAAAACTTTAAATAAGTTTAAAACTTGGTATTCTAGATTCTCTGAGTTTCAATAGAAATTGGTACATCTACACAATGGAATATTATTCAGCTATCAGGAACAATGAAATTATGCAATTTGCAGCCAAATGGATGGAACTAGAAAAGTTCATCCTGAGTGATCTAACCCAGACTCAGAAGGATGCATATGGCATCTATTCACTTATAGTAGGATTTTAGCTATATAGTAGAGGATATCGATACTACAACCAACACACCAAAGGGAACATGGACATAGACTTTTATTTTTTATTTTTATTTATTTATTTTTTAATTTTAATTTTAATTTTTTTTCTATTTTTTATTCTTTTTTATCTGTTTCTCTGCTTAATTGTTTGTTTGTTTTTTAGTTCTCTCTCCTGGGCAATGAGACACTTTTCACTGGTGGTACTGCCTCGTAGACCCCCAATGTATGAGGAGGCTCAGGCCCTCATATGACCTCTGAACTGAGGTGAGGGACTGTTATATAGGGACACTCCACTCCAGAGAAATGGGATGGAAGGGTTATGGGGTAAAGAAAAAAAAAATGAAATGTGAAGTTTCGGCCTTTTGCTACTAGTTGTCATAAACTGTTTAGGATAATTAAGAAATGCAAACTAATAGTCATGCAAGCCTGTCATTGTGTTAGTTACTATGACAGTCTATTATAGTTATTTTCTAAGCTAATCAGAAATAAAGTTGCTAAGAGACAAGCAACATCTGCTTATCCTAATATAAGAGATAGATAGGGCCTCTTCAAAAACCTCAAGAGATCTGCAGAATATGGCATTCAAAGATGTTTTCTTAACTTTAGATTTTTTTTATCGAGACATATCAACTCCTGACAGCACCCCCTATTCTACTCCAAGTAGAAGATGAGCATCGAAGAATCTCCAGTGGGAGATGATTGAATTAGTCGCAGGCCTATCTCTTGGCAGGAAAAACCCCTTGCTCCAACTGTAAACAGAATGCTGTCCAAAAAGGACAAAACTTGGAAGCAGGTAAGTCGACAGCCTAGCTCTGCCAAGACAGGGTAGGCAAGTCCTTCATAACCCCTGCTCTACAATCAATGTCTGTCAAAGAAATGGGGCCAAACGACTGAAGATCGATGCTGTAATGTATGGAGAAAAAATGTGAACTGTCCAGGCAGCCACTGGTATGTCATTTCTTAGTTTGGGAAGCTGCAGGCCCTGTACTTCCTATAAAATCAGATGTATTTATCCCTCTCAGGTCTCTGAGGTGGTTGAAGAATAGATAGCTAGAGTCTCATAATTAAATTTTGAGTTGTTTAGGAATCAAAAGAGTGTTATGGATCTAAGAAGATGTTTTTAAAATTGTGTTTCAAGTTAGTATGAATGTTGAGTTAGATATAGAACTTTAAACTCATGGAGATGGTTAGATAGTAGAATGTTAAAGTCAGGTGCCAAATACATATGGACTGGACATTGGGAATGTACGCTAAGCCATATAACCCTCATAACTGTGGCCTAATTACCTCTGTTGTTTTGTATTGTATTTATTATTATAAGAGAAAGAGCCATTTGTTGGACTAAACGGGGGAACTGTTGGGGGGAAAGATATATCTTAAACTTAAAAAAAAAAGGAAGGGGATGGGTGGGTTGAGGTGGAAAAGGGTGGGAGGATGGGACTGGATGGGGAAGTAGGGAGGGGATTGCAATTGAGATGTAACTTGATGAAATAAAAAATTAATTAAAAAAAAAGAAATAGTAAAGGAAAACAAACTTATCCATAGTTTGCTCAAACCAAGGAGGGAATCTAATTTCTTTCCACAGAGCCTTCAGAAATATATGCCCTAACTTATGATTGTATGAAAAAATAAATTATCAGACAAAAGCCAGAAGACAAGTGTACTTACCTATGAGAGGTTAGTGTGACTCATAAGGCTGAACCATACCTTCTTCTCCTACCTTCTCAGCATAGAGGGTCTACTATGTAGTTACAAGTCAGCACTATTGCAAAACCATCTTTTTGATATCATAAAATTCATAGCTAACCCCTTTTGGAAAATCAAAATGCGTAGCTTAATTTTAAAACAAAAGAATAGTATACAGTAATGCTATTCCCTGGTAATTGATTATGGTCTCTAATTACCTTTACCACAACTGATACAAATATCCAAATATTCCATTCTTTTGGCAAACATATTGAGTCCCAAATTGAAAAAATGGATTGCATTTCGTTTGGTAGTTTTAGGTTTTGAACTCAATTTTAAATAGATAGATGGATAGATGATAGATAGATAGATAAATCTTATGTACTATAATTTAAAACAATTAGAGTAAAAAAGGCTCTTTATACTCTCCAGAGCCTATTAAACACTATTTTTTTTAAGATAACATCTTTTCTTATTCTTAGTTTATGAAGTCTGGTCAGGAAATGGCCATAAAAAGCTTCAAATCCCAATTGAATAATGTGTTTTTAAAAGTAGCTGCCAAGTGTAAATACCACTGATATACATTCATGCATCCAATAGTATATAAATAACTGGAGAAAGCACAGCAAAGGTCAATCAATTATGTATAGGTCAGCAGGCTTTCCATCTGGATTGAGTCATCTTAGCAAATGACATCATGTGTCCTTTGGAGTCTATTGTGAAAGACTTGAGTCATTGCAGAGCGGCTTCTGCTCTGGATTACCATGATAGTGCTGGCAAATCTCAATAAATAAGTGTACTACTCTTGGTGGGACAAGATTTACATAATTAAGGGGCATTGATGAAGACTCTTTATTCAAAAAAAAAAACCCTCTGGGCTCCATCAGCCAATTTCTAGCTTCCCATCTCTCTTAGTTGATTTTTTCCTTTTAAGAACTTGAAGACAGAAAGAGTTGGAGGTAAGCCACGTGCCCTTTATGTAACTGATATGGATATTTCTCCATGAAGTCCCCAGCAGGGGGATCAATAGTAATGAAACCTGGCACCCTTGTCCTATCTTCTTATTTCATCATCACCCTTATGGATGGGGCATCTGTAAGCTGGGTCTGTCATTTCTGCTTTGATCTGATAGTGGCTGGTTATTCCTGCCTGGCAGAACCTAGAGTGACCAATGGAGTCACATGTTGCAGGGGGTGGGAAGGGATGCTAGCATCTTCCAGCTCACACAGCAAGGGAGGCATCAGCTTATATAGAGATCAAGTGATAAAAGGGACTGCCAAGTTCAGTCATTTCCAGCCAGTCAGGACTAGAGAGGGAAATGTTACCTGACAGACTTTTATGAAATTTCCCCTACCCCTTCAGCACGGTTTAGAAAAGTTAAAAAGCTGTTGTCTTTTTAAACCACAGGGAGAAAGCCTAGAATGAAGGGATCTTTTAGTCTCAGTGTCCACCCACTTTCCTGGGCATTTATCTCAATTTGTTCAGAGTTCTTGGAAAGAGGAAGGCTTGCGTGTCCCTAGCAACCATGGAAGGAAATAGTCCTTACCTTCAGGGGGCTTACATTCTACTGGGAAGACAAACATTGGCAATGGGGGTCACCACAGCAGGATGCCACTGGCTGCTGCCCTGTGGAGTGTGCATAGTCCAGGGAGCATGGATATTTGTGGCAGTCATTTGTGTCACACGGTCCCTGGATTTTCAGTCTAAGCTGTGAATTATGTCTGAGAAACATGCCTATACTGTCCTTACTCTCAAGGACTAGTCAGGGACCTCTCAGCTTTCAAGATGGTTGCCGTGGGGGAAGCAGAGTTGAGTTTTTTAGAGGGTTCTCTGGCTGGCCTTGAGGACAGAATTGACACAATGGATTAACAGCAGAAAAGCATATGCATTTATTAAATATGGTTTCTTCTAACGATGAGCTCTCATAAGGAAACAAAGGCCTAAGGAACTGGCAGAGCCTTTATGAGTTTGTAGCTCCTTGAACAAAGAAACAGAATACGAAAAGTAATTAAACTATGTGATGAGACTAAACATTGATTTTCAAGAAAAGTATTTTAGTGAGATTTGTTTGTACAGAATTCTCTTGCTCTTGGGCTTGCTAGCCCCTCCCCCACGGAGGGGTCCTTCTGTTTCTGATACAGGCAGGACATCTTCCATGTGTGGACCGCTTTCAGGAAGGAAGGCCGAAGCCTCATTATATTCTTGAACCTGACTTTATCTCAGAATATATGCTACAGTGGCATACTATGACCTAACATATTCTGTTCCCCTTTAACTATTCAGTTTTGGACATTTAGGGGCAATGTGACTGTCCTCCTTCTGGAGCAATTCCCAAAGTCTTGACTAAGTCAGTGAAACTGCATATACCCTTAGGAGTTGATTCTTGGTTCTGTCAATCTGAGCATCAGAATAGATGACCAAAGATAAATGAGTAGGGGGAACACCCTTGTTACCCAAAGGTATCCCATAGGGAATTGCACTGTTTTGTTTTCTTCTTCCCACTTTCACGGCGTGTTGAGGACGGGATCTGTGGTCATGGATCAGTTGCTTTGTGTGATATAGGTAGATAAAACTAGAATCTTATGTAAACCCTTCAAGCCGGCTTCATTGTTTATTTCAGTGAAAGAACCCTTTAATGCTCATTCCAGAAGACCAAGGTGTATCTCTGATGACCTTTGGTTCCATTTCTATCATCTCATAGGTCTGTCAGGCTGGGTGTGGTGAGGCATGCCTAGAATGCCAGCACACAAGAGACAGGGGCAGAAGAACGATCATATTTTGTCGCTAGCCTTGCTTACACAGTGAGCCTCATGTCAGCCAGGCTAAATATGTCTCAAAAAGCAATGGCAACACCGAAACAACAACAACAAAACTCTCTAGCTCGATATCGTGTGTGGGCCTGTAATAGAGTAATGGAAGTCCTTGGACAGCAGCAGGTGTGCATTTCATTCTTGTTTGAACAGTGAGAAGCTGAGTGATGTCAAGTAAGACAATTTGCATTCCAGGAATTCTTCTTTATTCATTGTTTTAGTTCCTTTTCATCACAGCTGTCTTTGTGTTTAGGTCCTCAACACCTCTCATACCCACCACAATACTAGACCTAAGTTTTTCCAGGCCGAGGAATAGAGTTGTCAATAGCAATAGGCAGTAAATGCAGAAAGGAATGCAAATGTTCATAGCATTAAGCAATTCAGAAGAATTCCATTGGGGCATGATTTGTTTGCCTGTGCTCCTGCCATTGGATGAGTTGAGGCTCAGTTCACAGCCTTCACCTTGCTCTTGAGGATCCTAACACTTTTTTTTTCCTTCTATTAGTATAAATTTTCTTATTAAAAAAGTCAATACAAATGCACATGTGTAGTAGAAATATAGAAAGCTGCAGACAAGCAAAGTGATTTAAAAAAAAAAAAAGACACCCTGTGTATTGGGAACATGTTTCACGGTGAATTAGAGAAAATCCAACCCATTGGCAACACTTTCTAGGACTTCCCAGGGGAATCTGGCTGCTGCTGTGGCATGGCTCTCTTGTTCTGTGTTCCTTTGCATGGTCACAGTGTAGCTCCTCCTCTGTCTGGCAGTGAATCAAGCACTTAGAAGTGCCTTTGCTAAAATGCTTAACTCTTCACTTGGGCTCACAATAGCTAAAAGTAGGATGAAAGCCTGACATGTCTGCTGGCATGGTGTTTATAGTTTGGATGGAGACACAGAGAATTTATTAGTCATAACCTTTCTTTTTGAGTCACCTTGAATCAAAAATCAGGACAGATTCTGCCATCCAGGTGAGGACAGAGGATGCATGAGGGCTAGCCTGATCCTTCAAGAATTAACACATGGACAAGTTATTGGATCACTTTACAAAATTCATAGAGCTGTCACCATAGTTAGAGGGACCACACCTTAAGCAGGACTGTTTAAGTGCGTAGACTCACTGTCCTTTATGTAAGCTCAAAGTTAATGTCAGTATTCTGAAGATAGATTTGAGGTCATTGGGCCCCATAACTATTCCTCTCCCCAGTGTAACTTCATTGAATGAATTTCTACTGATTTTTTTTTTTTTATTCTTTAATTGACCTGTTAGGGTTGAGTGGCCAATTCTAGTCTATTGAGACTACTGGAGTTTTGCTTTAAAAACTCATATAACCAACAAAGTTGGATGGGAAAAGAAGGAGTGGATCCAGGAAGACTTGAGGAGGAGTAAATATGATTAAAAGATATATGAAAATTTCAAGAAATATGTATGTATATTCATATACATATGCATGTGCATGTGTATGTGTGTATGTGTATGTATATGTGGATATGTATATGTATGTATATGTGTGTATATCCTATATTATGTTTGTATTGAGAAAGCAAAGGGTAAATAAACAACAGAATACATCTGATAGGTGAGTATACTCTTTTTAATCAGACCAAAAATTACCCAGCAGACCCTTTTTATAGAATCATTCCTATCTTCAAGGAGTGCTGGTGTGGGAAGGGGTCATGAATAGAAGGTTGTAGCCAATCAGTTTTGTCAAACATTCAGTAGATTTAATAAGACTGCACCTGTTATTTTTGTTTTGTTTTGGGTATGTGTGTAAGCTATGTCTGTTTATACAAGTTTGTGTATATATGCATGTTTGTATGTATACACATATGTATACATGTCATGTGTATCTGTGTGAGTGTGAATAGACCAGACATTGTGTTCATGTTTGCTCTCCACTATGATTCTTGAGCCAGTCTCTTATTAAGCTCAGAGCTCCCTCATTCTGTTAGACTGGCTAGCCAACAAGCCCTGTCTCTGCCCATCAGAGCACTGTGCTTTCTCCTGTTCTTCTGATATCCTCTTCATAATGATGCTACAGATACTTTGTTCATATTATTAAAACACTCCAGCATTAAATAGTCCTTAATGGCTACATGATGTCCTACCTTATAACTACATTAAAATTAATTGGAAAAAATCCTCTTATGTTTGACAGGATATCCAGATTTTATTATAATAAATATATTGAATATGATTATAGATACATTTTTTTTCTCTGACCTCTTTTGCCTTTTCCCCTTTACTTTAATTCTGAGTTTTACAAACATCTACAAGTAACAATGGTGTGTGTGTAAATATACAACTGTTCAGAGACTCTGCAAGCAAAGTCCTGAGAAAAGGATTTTTCATAACTCAGGAACTTGGATTATATCTACAATATGCAAAATGTCATATTGCTTTGGTTAGATCAGAGAAGCAGTTGATAAATTCAGGGACAGAGGTAAGGAAGTGACCTATTCTTTTTCCTGAACTCAGTTCAGTTGGTGGGACTACAGGAATGCCTTTTGCATGTTTAGTTAAGGGGATCTGGAGCATTTCAGACATGTCAATCTTCAGAATCCTCTTTGCTTGGAAACATAGTTTCTTTTGGCATTGAGTTACTTTTCCTACTCAGGTTGCCAGATGGGAGCAGGAGGTAGTGCATCTTGTCACTCATCTATCAGGAAGTGGTCTAGGCATGTTGGAGTTGAATGCTTGGTATCTACTCCAGCTGAAAGCAGAGTGTGCAGATTTTAGCTTCCAGTGGAGCAAAGGCAAAAGACTGATGTGGATACCCCTTCCCACCTCCTGTGGTGTGGCTTGGAGAGGGGCTTAATTGCCCCTAGTTTTGCTTGACAACCAATAGTGTCTTTGCAGCTAGAAACAGAACATTTGAAACTTGCTGAGTACATCAGCTCACCTTATGAAGGGGTTTTTAAATGTTTGCATTTTTTTCCTCGAGTATTCAGGGTTCCTGATGGAGAAGCTGCCCTGTGCTTCAGTGATATTCAATATACAGCATTTTTTAATGTTTCAAAATAAGGGTAATTCTTAAGGAGGCTGTTTATGAATGGATCTCTGTTGTGTGTCAGACAAACTGAAGGTGATTGAGATGGATGGGGGTAAGGATGAAAGAGCAGTTCTGACCTTTTGGAAAAATCGCTCGATGTGTGCCATCATCTCTAGATGGCCTTCCAGTCCCAGGTCCATTCAACTGTCAGTTCTATAGCAGAGGAAGGATTGTCTTAAAAAAAATATTGTAGCTATTTCATTACCAATGAATTCCTCCACCAGAGGGGGCCTGCGGGCAGAGAGGTGGAAATCATTCAGTTTTCACAACTTGTCTTTGTAACATCCTTTTCCTAAGTAGCAGAGTTGAGTTTGAAGCAACCTCTCCATTCCCTGTCCTGGGAGTCCTTTTGTTCCATGTTAGTAACCAAAGGCTAGAAGAGTTAACTAGTCTTCGTAGCCTAGCACCAGGATACATTTTGATTTTTCCACTGATTCAAGTCCCAAGTGGTAAAACAAGAAAATAAGCAGGAGCTAAGGGTTAGCAACTATGGAAATTGTTGTATGAGATGAGCGGAAATCTATATCCTGGACTCAAAGTGGACCCACAGCTGGGCATGCAGCAGACTTTGCCTGTGCAGGGTTGTCAGCTTCTATAAGCTCTTTGGTTCCTGAACCTTCCCTGTGACTTTTGCGAGTTCTTAGATTTGAGGTACAAGGCTAACATATACTGTGTTGTGGGGGTAATTCTCTGTGAAGGTCTAGAAGAACTTAGGGCTAGGGTGGATGCTGGTCATCTACCTAGTCTAATGAATACTCTTAAGGTACCTGACGGTCCAAGAGAACTTGACCCCCTGTCATCTATGCAATCTGGCTAATGACAGCAGCATTCTGGATAAGCTTGCAGAGGCTCTCTCTTCATTTTGTACTTTCAGGTCTATTAAAATAGGAACTTTATCCCCTTGTTTGGGAGGGGAGAGTTCTTTGTTTGCAATAACATAGAATTTGGAGATACTCAGAGAAAAATGATCACAATATTTCCTTGTTTTTCTTTTTCTGATGAAATGCAGTATCAGGCAATATTCACATATTACCTTCCTTTTGCATGCCCATGGCCTTCCTGCTACCTGAATGGGGCAAGTGGTATTGCCCATACTCCAGACTGGAAAATGTTTGAAGGTGAACAGGGTGGTTCGTCACTTTGCAGCCAAGCTTTTAGAAAAATGGCAGGAGACCATTCTTGATATCTGTGTGTTGTTAGGCAGGTATGGGAGAAAGGTTTGTCCACACCATTTTATTGCTTTGTTAAAACACAATTGTAGGCTTGCAGTTTTAATTAGTTAGAATACTTTTTGCATCATTTTGGATACCAAAGAACACATTTCTTCACACTCCCTCATCCATAAAAACAAGAAACATGATTTTCAAGGAAAACTTCAGAAATTACTTCCTCCCGGTTGTTAGAATCGGAGAATCATTCTTAAGGGGAGAAGGTTGAATCACTCTTGAATCCTCGAAAAAGGTGGGCAACACTTCTTCTACTCTCTAAGACAACGATTGAAGCGTCTCACTTACCTCAACTCCCAGTTCCAAAGTTCAGTTCTCCCTCTCAGGTGATTTCCTCATTTATATTACTCTGGGGAAATAAAAACAAGCAGAGATAACCACCCCATCTCCTCCAGCCAATCACCAAGGCTACCTGTGTTCGTAACCACCACAGCTCCTCTCACGGACTCTCCATGATGGATGAAACTCAGTGGAGGATGCCTGGCATCCGCAGGTGGAGATCCAGTCTCATAGCACTGTCTGAGATCAAAGATTTGACCTTTCTCTGCTTTGCTGCATCCTCTGCTGTGCTGTGCTTCCGCCCGCGCTCTTGCAGCTCTGCGGAGACGCCATGCTCACTCCTCTATCAGCATCTTCGTATATGCTGTCGCTTCCGTCTGTCTTTCCCTTTAGCTATGTCTTTGCCACCATTACACTCAGGGTTTAAGTCAGAAATTATTCCCCCCCACCCGAGAAAAGCTGTCCTTCCTGCCTTTCCTTCCATAGCGGTCCTTTTCCCTTTACGTTCTGTCTCCTCAACATGCATTGATTTCCTTTACCCAGCTGGGACCTCCCTAACTTCATATTCATAAATTTACACTAATCTGATTATGGTACTAGTATAATTTCCACGAAGGTAGGTTTTGGCTGTCTTGTTTACCTCTTTCCCTTCAATGCCTAGAACATTGTTTCCCACCAGTATTTACTGTTCAAGCATGCAGCTTATTCTTGATGACTGGTTATTGAGTATATCAGGTTTTCAGATTGCTGTGACACAGGTCTTTGCGGTTGGCATAGCCTTGCTGTTTCTGTTGACAACTCAGTCTCTCATCACCTGTCTTATGCTTGAAAGGTTGGGAGATGTGTTTCTTCTGTACAGTGTCTCAGAATGGCATCTGGCTTTTCATTTGATATACACACATTATTTACACATTAATTCTTCCTGCTTTGCTCATTAGCCCCTAACAATTAAAATACATCATTGCTTTCCCATACTTGGAGTCTTTATAATGCCATATCAAAGTCTTCATTAATTAGATAACTTAATTAATTACAGCCTTGTTCTAGGACAATATCTTTCCGTTACAAATCATCCCCACTAAAGAGCACTATAGCATATGGGGGACAATTGCGGCAACAGGACATGACAACTAGGCAGCCAGATGTGCGCACAGGCGTGCAGGAAGTCAAAACCTGTCACTTTATGTGACTGTCTGGTGCCCGTGACACTGAGAGTGGAACATAGTTGATAGGATAAAAAGAAAGAGGAAGTGAGACACGGAATCACGGCTATTGGAAGCACGGCTCAGTTGTCAGGCTGGCATCAGGTTTTCTTCCAAACATTAATTGGAATTAAAAAAAGAAAGTTCACCATACTCTTTGGAGTCATAAAATTAGGTTTGGGGATTTTAGTTTGAGAAACACTGAAGTGTAAGACTAAATTCTCACTCTTTAAAGTGCAAGGCTTTTCTTCATTTGACCGCCTGGTGAGTTACTAAGATAGGGACAGAAAGAAGAGAGAGGTACAGTATGCCCCAGGTAAGAAATGAGAAACTCAGATACAGAATAAGTGATGTGGAATGAGAGCAATTGTGATTTCAGATTTTAACCACAACAATGCTGATGGTGATGAGGCTGGAGAGACAGCTCAGTGCTTAAGAACATATATTGCTCTTACAGATGATCTGAGTTCAGTTCCTAGCACCCATGTCGGGCAGCTCATAACTGCCTTTAACTCCAGAGAGATCTGGTGCCTCTGACCTCAGCAGGTACCTGCACTCATGTGCATATACCATCCCCATACACATTTAAAAATGCTGAAAGAAGAGGCAAGTGTATCATCAGAGGCACATGAGAAATCTGTTCTCTTACCTAAATAGCTAAAGTAGACAGGCTACCCTTTATTTATATAAAATCATAATACTGATATAAGACACTATAATGTATGATTATGTCTAAACTATCTATTATAATAGATAAATTATAAGACAAGTATCAATATAGGAACATTTGTCATGGTGTGTTGAACTAGGTACAGTTAGAAGGGGAAAAAACTCATAAATATTGGAAGATTGAGTGTTAATTAAAGTAGTTGGTAATAAGGTTCGACAGTGATAGGAGTAAATATAAAGTAGACTAAACTTATCTATTAAGGGATGAAGATCTGGTAGCTGGAGAGATGGCCCTGTAGTTAAGAGAACTGGAAGTCAGTTCCCAGCACCAATGTCAGAGAGCCCACAGCTGCTTATATCTGCAGTGGCAGGGTATCTGATACTCTCTTCTGACCCCTGCAGGTACCCATATGCAAATGAACATACATATAATTAGAAATCAATAAAACTAATTTTAAAAGAAGATTTGCTGATGAAGATTTTTTAACTTGGATAGAGGCAGCTATATCTTCTTACAAATTCTCTACAGGGGACATCCCTACTAAGGATATTGACGTGGGAAGCCTGGTGGAAAAACAGATGAAAATTGACATGGTACATAAACCCTTTAAAATAAATTAATTAATGTCGGCTGCAATGTGATTCAAAACAAAGTCCTCCTTTCAGGTAGAGATAATATTTAGCAATGAAAGGACAATCCACATGGAATGTCTGTCAGTTTTGAATTGACACTACTTGGTAGCACCATTTCATAAGTTCATCACAGAAAATTGACAGAACCACGAAGGAGTAAAGAATGCAAGTAAGCACACTCTGAGAATCTGAAATATTTTGTCTCCAAAACAGATCAACGCATTAAGTTTTTGAAAGGATAAAGAAGGGTAAACTACACAGAAGATCAGCTTGTTCAAACAGACATGAGGAGAATTTATTTGAATTCCGCTGATAGAAAAAAAGGCATAATATAGAAAGTCTTAACACTGATAAATAAAAATTGTATTATCTACATTTGTTATTTGAGATGGAAAAAGTTAGAAGTCTAGAAACAGAAAAACAAAACAAAATAAAACCCAAAAATCCATACATTTGGATTCTCAAAATCATACCTCAAATGAGGCTCAAATCAAAAATGTTTAAAGAAATTGATAAATACTTAAGCACTTGTGTGATCAATGTGAGGATGTTCATAGTGGATTAGTTTTAGTTTATAGAATTTTAAATGGATTAAAAAATGAATAAAGATTGGCAATTGGTGAGGTAAGCATTCAGCCTAAAATAAATGACTGATAGAGTAAAATAAATCCAAAGATAGTAGATGGGAGGAGTGATAGAAATATTAGAAAAACAAAAGGCATGTTCACCATTTATGTAATCCTAAGACTAGAGAACTTGATGCAAGAGAATTATTAATTCCAGTCCAATCTAGGGTACATAGTGAGAACCTATTCTAAAAAGTAATAGAGAGAGAGAAAGAGAGAGAGAATTGTAGAACTCAATAAAGCAAAAGTGATCTTTTGAAAGACTAAAAAATAAAAAAATGTTGCTGTAACATTTGATGAAAAATCCTTTCTGTATGTGTGCCCATCTACCCTCCCCCCATGTGTGTGTATGTGTGTGTGTGTCTTTCTCTTTATCTCTGTGTGTCTATATGTATATATATGAGAAATAGAGAATAAATAGTATTAGAAATGGAAAAGAGGACTGGAATATAGAAATTCTAAAGAATAAAGTCTCAAAAGACTGTAGTTGAGTTAACTCTTTTATGGTACTAAATGTGAAAACATCACAATAACTGTGAATGTGATGAGACATGCTAACCTTGTTTCTCAACCAGAGATTGAGAGCACAGATACCTGGAGTGAGTCAGGCTTTATAGAAGGTACATTCACTCACCCAGTGTCTATGGAAAACTGCTGTGTACTTGGACTGATGTCAAGAATGAGATGGACTTTAAAAAATAATTACAAAATAGGCAGTTATAAAATCATGGTAAGTAGTAAACAAGTTGGATAACAGTGTGTACCAAGGAGCCTATCACAGTAGGTCAAACCAGAAATGGAGTCCTGTGAGGAGATTTCTGAGTGCTTGTGATTATTCTCCAAGAAAACAAGACTAGAGTCTTGTGACCCCAGTTTCTTCTACATCTCCTAGGATCATACATTAATGTCAACATCAAAATATAAAAATCCCACAGACCTTTAAAAATTCAAAATGTAGGGCTGGAGAGATGGCTCAGTGGTTAAGAGCACTGAGTGTTCTTCAGGAGGACCCAGGTTCAATTCCCAGCACCCACATGGCAGCTCACACCTGTCTGTAACTCCAGTTGCAGGGGATCTGGCACCCTCAGAGACATACATACAGGCAGAACACCAGTGCACATAATAAATAAATAAATATTTAAAAAAATCTAAACCATACAAGTTCAAAGACTTTTTTTAAATATTGAAAATATTCTCTCAGCTGTTAGCTCCTGTAAAATAAAAAATAAGTTGCTTTCCTACCTCAGGAGGGAAAAACTGGTGCACAGTCTCAATGTGGACAAGGCAAACTCCAGCAGCATAAGTGACTCGGCATCCAATGTCTGGGTTTCCCTCAGAGTCCTTGGAGCCACTCCAAAGGATCTAGGTCTCTGTTCGAATGTCACTTGTCACCACCCTGGAGACAAATGAGGTAGAATAAAGTCTCACGCAATAACCAACTTTATTCAAAGCATCAGACAATTTATACTCTGAGGGTTGAGAAAGATCACACTAGTAAAGTTCTCATGGGTTCAAGCTGTGTACAATCACAAGGAAAAGCCAGCTGTGGCAAAAGCATGTTTTTTTTTTCCATAGAGACATAAACATTTAATTAAATAACAGCAGCAAACAATAATGAGTAATCCTAAGTAAGCTCACTTATGTCCTCCACTAGGAGGAACACAAAAATACATCCCAAGAATAATTCTGTGTTTGGAAGAAACTGAGGTCACAAGATCCTCATCTTGTTTTCTTAGAGTGTTCTCACAAGTATTCAGAATTCTCCTCACATGACTCAATTTCCTGGACTTGTGTTCCAAAAGATGACATTTAAGCTGTGATCTAAATGACTCAAATTATCCAGTCAAGGAGATGGTGGTACAGGGTCCAAAGACAGAACACCAAGAAGGTCTCTATGGAAGAGACAGAAGCCCTTGATAGGACTGCAGATGGGAAGGTCAAAAGGTTTGTAAGTACACAATTTCAGCAATTGCCATGGAATATGAATTTATTCTAAGCCTAGCACAAATCCACACATCTCTCATTAATAACTTTAGCTAAATGTATAAGGTCATTATCTGTAGAGAAAGCACACACAAACATGGATGGGAAAAAAGTGAACTTATCTCTTTCAGAACTGTGACTGTTTCTTTATAAGAGGAAGCAGAGAGCCCTCTGCCTCTATCCCAGGGAAATGTCAAGGAAGCCGAGAGCTGGCTACTAGAGTGTCTGACTCCATCTCTAATTGTGTTTTATACATGTGTCATAATCAAATAAACATGGAAAATATAGTCAACTAGTTTTACATTGGAGATAGATAGTTTTTTAGGTGATTTTAAATAATAATTTCCAGAATACTGGACTTACTATTGGGAAATACACCCATTTCTGAGAGCTCTGTACAGTATCCTAAGGAACTGTCTATTACAATGATTTGGCCATCTAGATATAGAAAAAACTAATGGATGTAGATGTTACATAACCACCATGTAGTCCTTGTTTTTACCTATGTAACTTGTATATTGGAGTTTGAAAATCATCACAAAAACTAGGGTAAAGTGCGTGTTTTCTGAAAGTCCACATAAAACAGCACTTTGCTATCAACTAGTGGTTATTTTGAAAATTAGAAAAAATGATGTAAGCAAGCTCATGTTTCAAAATTGTTACATTGCAGCATTGATAATATATGTAAATAATAGCCTTCTTTGGATTTTATTTCATAAAATTGACTTATTTTTCTTTTGAATGGACTAGTTAACATTGGACTTAGAGTTTGGCGCACATGAGCTTGTAATTTACAGGGCAATTTTTTTTTTCATCAAAACCTGGGCAGAATCATTTATTTTAAAACCAATATTTATTTTACAATGGGAAGATGGAACAGATTAAAGGAGCATAAAACCATGATAAATCACCCAATCTTTATCCCATAGAAAATCTCCTAAATGGCCTTTAAAGTAATGGCAGTAAAAATGCCTCCAACTTGGTTTGGATGGCTTCTAGCATATAGCATAGTCATGTAGATTAAAATCTAATTAATGAAAAAATCTGTAGAAATTCAGACGTGGTCTGTAGATACTTTCTTAAGAAATTGTGTACTATGTTCACCCCTTAGCCAAGCCTTCAAGTTCTGTTCATGTGCAGAAAGGAATTCAATTTAAATTTCTCAGATTTCAAGTCAAAGATCCAAGACATGAAATAGCTTCCAGTCTTCCTAATTTAGTACCCAGTTCTTACATTATACATGTAACAAAATGTACATTTATATTTAATGTACATGATTATACAATATTTCCAAAGAAATCAATTTTTATAACAACTTGCTCCTTTTTATTTTGGATCTCATTTATGTCTTGAGTTATAATAATTTCTATAGTTAAAAGTAATGCTGTGTTTCTCTAACAGTATTCTTTAATACTCTTCTAATGTTCATGAAGCTATGCCATAGGAAACTTTGGGCCAAGCATAAAACACTAAAGTAGAAACAGTCTCTGACAAGGAATTGATCTGTTGCGGGTCTGACGAATTGTGCAGTGTCCTGTCATGGTGTGTATGTCTAGCCTGTTTGTAGTTAATAACACTCAAAGTCAGGATTGACAAACCGTTTCTTTGAAGGACCAAAGAATAAAAACTACAGGCTTTCATTTATATAGTTACAGTAGCATGTGACATTATAGGGTTACACTATGAACAAATGGGTGTACTGTGCATCAGTAGTTCTGTGTCTAGGATCATTATCTGAAAAAAAATAACCAGAGGTCTGGCAATGAACTAACTGTGGGATTGTCTCTATGGTGTCATTCAGTGATATGCAAAGGAGTCTTTAGTAATTAAAAGAGAAGCAACCAAGTGACATTCAGGATGTGATTTTAAGCATATGGGTGTTAAATTTAAGGAAGTGGGAAAGGGGTACATTTGTGGTTCTCTTTGCAGGAGAAGGGCCTCCTGGGAAGAACTTGGAGAGTTGTTTTCCTATTGGCATGACCATCCTGTTATGGCAACAGATTCAGGATGTGGTTGCCAATGTACAGTATGGGCTCCCTCTCACTGGTGAATCCATCTCTCCTGATGCCATTTAATGTTCAATTCATCAAGTGAACTCCTCACATTTAGATTCCGTACACATCAAGTATCTGCCTGCTTGGGACCGGGCTTACTGTGGAAGACATCAACAGGATTAGAGGGAGCATGGTGATCATCAAGACATCTGTACAACACTGCAAATTGTAGGCTGGTGTTGACACATTTGGGTTTTACATGTTGGTATTGTCAGCTTTCTTAATACAGTCCATATCTTGAAAATACATGATATGTTATGTTCTGAGAATATCAAGGCCAAAGGGGCAAAACTCAGTGAGAAAACTACATGTAAAATAGCTAGACCCGCAGACCCTCAGGGGAAAGCCTGATGCCCCCTTCCAGAGGGTTCCATGCTTCTGCAGAGCAGGCAGCCTGTGGTCTTCCAGTTTGAGATGTTGGCCCTTCCATCCTTCAGTTCTACAATTCTTTGAGTTCTCTCCCTTCAGCTCTTGCTTGCTCTGTTTTCCTCATTGCTTCTTGTCACCCAACAGAAACACAAGGGAGAGACTTACACACGGGGCAGGTTTTGTTTTTTATTTTCTAATTTCTCATCCTACTGGTATTTAACATATTCTGGAGTCTTCGTTGGGGGGACATTGATTTCTAGTGGCTTTGGAGACTCCCTGAGGGGACAGCTGGTCCCTCAGGCCTGCTCTGAGGCTGGAGTCTCCTTGTCCCAGAGACAGGGATTGGCATTTGTTTTTGACATGGGACATGTCCGTAACGTTGGCTATTTCTTACAGTGACAGCCAGTGGGAAATGCTGCAGTCAGCCTCTACATCAGAGAGGGGCAGATATTCGGTAAACCTATATGTTTTGCTTACATATTTTGAAATGCTCAAACTGAACATTTAGGATGATTTCTGCCTCATTTGGAGCATAAGTCAGAATAAGCATCTCTATTGGAGTCAACGAAGGGGCCTGTGTGCTTTATACTACTTCGTCAGAGTGAAAATACTTTCTCAGTAGGCAAGAGCTCCTGGCTAAACATAGCTGCAAATCAGAGATTATTGCTAACCCAAACTCTTAAATCAGCTCATTTTTTTTAATGAATCAACATAATCTGGAATTTCTATTTCTAACAGACTATTTGCACAATTTCCCTTTTCAGTAGGTGACAGAAAAATCCTAATTCAACACCCATTCCTTTGTCACTTTGGGGGCTGATAGGGAATGGGAGGTTTGGTTTTATTGGTAGTGGGTTTGTGTTTTTTGTTTTTTTTTTTTTTTACATTTAAAGAAATCTCCAAAGCAATTGATGAAAAGTACTTATGAATTTTGAGTTTACACATCTCAAGGAAGCTTTTTGGCCTAAATACTGAAAAGCCTTCAATTCACAGAGTGTTGATTGCATCACTTTTCTCAGCAATACAATTTCTTAAAAAGTCAAGTGAATGCATTTTGGTCTCATCAGTGAAATATATCAAGAATTGTAAGGTTGTGGAATGCTGTTAAGAAAAATAATGTTTCATTTTTTCCTTTGTATTTAGAAAAAATGAAAATTGCTTTCTTTTCCCTTGAGTTCATGCTATAAAAGTTTATAAATATTATGTTGAGCGTTTAGGTGTTTGTGTGAGCAGAACTCATTTTATAAATCTGATTGTTCTCAGAAGGCAATTAATTTTTAGAAAATTGTCAGCCACTAGACGTACTGAGCCTAGAACAAAATGATTCATTTTCTGTATAGGCAATAATGTATGGTATAAAAATTAGGAGATTGTCACACAGAAAGGGAAAAATGAGTATGGATCAATAATTTAATTTAGCTCTGACCTGGGTAAGTTCTGAAACATGGTTCATAATTTTTCAATGAATAGACCCTTAGCATTTTACATATAGCATCTTGGTTCCATATTGATCTGCTCTAATGTACTCTTCGTTTGTCAGACAGGGTAGCACTCAAATCTGTAATGTACGCAAAGTGTCCACCTGCACGCCAACATAATATAGCAACCTGTTCATGTTATTTTCTCTAGTTTCAGAACTCCATTTTCCTGACTAGTCTTTAAAAACCAGAAAAGAGTAAGCAGTGAATGAATGAGGGTAAGCTCATGGGGCTGCTTTCAGTCCATAGACTCTCCAATGTTCTACATTACTTAATTGCTTCCTGAAAGTGGAACCCTGCACATACTATGCACAGGGTGCATTTGTTCTGGAGAAAATTATTAACTTTTAATGGAACTAAGTGTGTTTTTGGACACCGGGCCCTGACTGTTAATCAGGAGGCGAGTGACTGGCATTCATGTTTGCTAGTTATTCATGAAAGTTTAATTGTAGGGCTCACAACAGTGCCTTACCTGTTTCACAAGTACTTGATATGTGACTGTGCTGCTCCAGGATGTTCGGTGATGGGCAAAGAGCAACAGGCCCTTTCTTCATGAGGCCCTCAGAGCTGTGAGCACAAGAGACAGGTAGTCAGAGTATGTAGAGAAGTGTAGAGACCAGCAGTTTGAGAAGATGACTGGTTTTTGCATGGCAAATTCCTAGCTCTATGGAGTTCATCTAGCCCATTCTGACTGGCATCTAAGAAAATATTTTATGCAAAATGTGGACTCACAGTCTTATAAACTAGCTCTAATGCCTGGAAAGGGTTGTGCTCTTGGTGGTGGGGTGAAGGGTGGGGGATATGGGTGTTTCTGGACTCTAGTTTGAAACTTCTTCTGTAATGAACTGCAAATTATTCCTGATTCCACTGTTGATTCTCATCCTCTATCTTCTGCATAATCATAACATTTAGCGAACCCACTATTTGGAACTGTTATGATAATTTTCCACTTTGTGTGATTTTTTTTTAATTAGTAGTAATGGGCTATTACTGTTAGTCTCTGCACCCTGATAGGATAATTGTTCTCTTTGCTACTTTTCTAGCATTATCACAATGCCAGGGATAAACCAGGTGAATGAACATTTGTTGTTATTGTTGTTGTTACTCCAAAAGATTTTCAGGAAGGATAGATGAGTTAAAGCTTCATATCCATTAACAACAGCTGTCATGACTCCTTCCACTTTTCTCTCATTTCAGGTTAACATCCTTATTTCTTTAACTTTATTTCTTGTCATCTGTAACAGTGAGGCCAGACCTTTGAGGCATCCACCTCCTTCCCATTTCATTTCCTCTCAATATCATGTCAGATTCCTGTCTTACCAGGAGTTCCTGGGAGGGAACTGCAGAAATTGAGTTAGCCCTGGCCTGAGTCTGCAAGAATGAGAAAGCGTCCACCATTGTGGAACTGGGACCCTGAAAGGTCTACTCAGAGACACTCTTAAAACACAAAGCTCCACAGTGGCTGCGCAAGCCTGCGCTCCCACCAGCAATGGAGGAGTGTTCCCCATTCTCCACACCTTCGCCAGCATGTGCTGTCATTTGAGCTTTTGATGTTAGTCATTCTGACAGGTGTGAGATGGAATCTCAGAGTCTTCTTGAGTTGCATTTCGCTGATGATTAAGGATGCTGAGCATTTCTTCAAGTGTCTCTCAGCCATTAGGGATTCCTCCTTTGTGAATTCTCTGTTTAGCTCTGTTCCCCATTTTTTATTCAATTATTTGGTTTCTTGGCATTTAATTTCTTGAGTTCTTTGTAAACTTTGAATATTAGCCCTCTGTCAGAAGTGGGGTTGGTGAAGATCTTTTCCCAATCTGTAGGTTGCCATTTTGTTTGAATGACAGTGTCTTTTGCCTTACAGAAGCTTTTCAATTTCATGAGGTCCCATTTATTGATTGTTGGTCTTACAGCCTGAGCTGTTGGTGTTCTGTTCAGGAAGTTGTAACTTGTGCAGATGAATTCGAGGGTTTTACCCACTTTCTCTTCTAGTAGATTTAGTGTGTCAGGATTTATGTTAAGGTCTTTGATCTACTTGGACTTAAGTTTTGTGCAGGGTGATAAGTATGGGTTTAATTTCATTCTTTTACATGTCGACATCCAGTTAGACCAGCACCATTTGTTGAAGATGCAACCACTATGGAAATCAGTCTTACGATATCTTAGAAAACTTGGAATAGTTCTACCTCAAGACCCAGCCATACCACTCCTGGGTATACATCCAAATGATTCCTCACCAAGCCACAAGGACATTTCCTCATCTATGTTGACAGCAGCCTTATTTGTAATATCTAGAAACTGGAAAAAACCCAGATGTCCCTCAGTGGAGAAATGGATAAAAAACCTGTGGTACAACTACACAATGGAATACTACTCAGCCATCAGAAACAATGAAATCATGCAATTTGCAGCCAAATGAATGGAAGTAGAAAAACTCATCCTGAGTGAGCTAACCCACACTCAGAAGGATGCACACGGTATCTATTCACTTATAATCAGATTTGAGCCATATAGTACAGGATAACTATAGTACAACCAATGCACCAAAAGGAACAGGAACTTAGACTTTGTTACCTGTTAATGAGACACTTTGCCCTAGTGGTGCTGCCATGTAGGCCCCCAGTATATGAGGAAGCTCTTAGCCCTCATATGCCTGCTGAACTTGGGCGGGGAACTGATATGTAGGGACACTCCACAACAGAGGAGTAGAACAGAAGGGATAGGGGGTAGAGGGTGGGAGGGCAGGACTGGGAGGGGTTCAAAGAGGGCACTGAGATGGAGTAATAAATAATCATTAAAAAATACACACATACATACACAAAGCCCCTACCTTTTCTCCTAGACCATCTGTGCTCCCTCACTGGGGCAGCCTTCCCTTCAACGATTCTTTTTAAAGCTTACTTTGTTTTTCCTCTTTTGTTTCCTCCATGAACTTGACTCATGGATCACTTTTATCATGTCCTCAATCCTGCTTCATAGCTCCAGGCAGGGTGGTTCATGAAGTTTAGATTTGCAGGAGGAAGTCTGGGCTACACCTATCTTGTACAAGTCCTTACAAGGTGGGCATTTCATTGAAATTTGGCATTCTAGTCTTTTAAAATTTATTTTTTTTAAATTAAAGCATTACTGTAAGGAACTTGCAAATAACAAAATATTATACTGTAAAATAACTGGTATATTATAGACACTCCAGAGCAGGACTTACACAAACTGGATGGAGAGACCAAGGGAGAGAGAGAGAGAGAGAGAGAGAGAGAGAGAGAGAGAGAGAGAACTGCACAAGGAGTTGGGTGGGAGGGGAGGTGGGGGAGGATCTGGGAGGATTTGGGGAGGGGATATAATCCAAATTATAAAACTACATTGTATGAAATTGTAAAAGAACTAATAGAAACATTTTTAGAAGTCACACTTCTGGATTAGTCAGATCCTAAATCTATCTGTCTTAATGTACTTCTCTGCAGTTAATCTCGTCATTCTGCAGTGGTCGAGCTTCACCTGGTTTTTTACACTTTCTTTATCATCCACCATACACACTTTCTTTATTATCCACCATACACAAAAAAGGAGTAATCCACAACAGAAGTAAAATAAAAAAAAACAGTTAGCTTTACATTTTCTTCATGATTCATGTATTTTTCTTGAATTCTGTTTAGTCTTTAAAAGGAAGAGACTAATACCCACTGTATAAAGTATTTTGAGAAGTAGCAAATTGTATGTGAAGTGCTTCACCCCTCGTACCTCCTCGTGCATTGCAGCCTCTATATTGTCGCCGTCTCTCTAGTGATCCCCGCTGATGGTGTCTGTCCACATGTTCAGAGCCTCAGCTCATGCCCTGGACTTTGGGCTGTTTGTAGATATCCTTCAGTGGCTAATGGAGGTAGAGCTATTGCAGGTTTTCCAAGTTCTCAGTTTGACAATTTTACATCTCCACCCTTGTTTCTTCTAACCTCCTATTGTTTGTGATGTAGATAGAATTTTCCTTTTTTAGTAGCGCTGTATAGAAAGCAGCTTCAATGTCTTCCCTCCTCTATGGCTCTCCTTTTAGATCTCCATTTTCTCAGGTACAGAGAGGCTCAGATTTCTCAGACACCACGTCCCAGCTTCATATTCATTTCATTCTGGTCAAGAGCTCTCTCCACAGGCATATTGCAGATTGCTGCAGCTGCAGCAGTGTTTACAGTCTGAGGACGAGTTGGAGATTAGGGCTTGTCATCACTATTTAATTAACCTCAAATTAAGCAGTTTCTGGCCCCATTCCATGTCCTTCCGCAAGCCTATCAGCTGCTGTCACAGTGCTGAGAGTCCTGATGGATTCCAGGCTGTACCGCTGGAGAGCAGCGGCTGCCTTAGCAGCAGCTACCCTGCAGATGAGCAATTGATTCTTACTCATGTCCGGTGGCTGACAGTAGGTGTCCATCCAAAGGAAACATGAAGGCAGGGCAAGAAAGGAGAGCCATTTCCTTAGTCTGTGAATTGCAAAGGAAAGAAGCACTAGAGTGTTTCAGAGATGGGACAAAGCAGTTAGCAACATATAAAACCTGTTCATATTGCAGAGCAATATGTCAGTAATGAAGGTAAGAGAAGAAAAGGCATGGCAGTGTTAGTTCTTACGGTTGCATCTGAAGAACACCAAAGATGCCCATTCCTTCAGCCGCTGGCCATATGTACTTGAGTATTTAATATGTGGCAAGATTGAAGTGGCATGTGCTATATGTGCAAAGTACATATCAGATTTCAAAGACTACAAAAAAGAATGTAATATGTATTGTTAATTTATGTTGATTATAGATTGAAATGTTAGTTTACATGTTTTGAGCACTAAAATTTTCATTATTCTCTTAATTTTTTTAGTGCCACTGGTATACATTTGATAATGTGTCTTGTACATTATTTCTATTATAATTATTTTTTGTCTTTGAATATGTCAAATTTTTAAAATCGACTTTCAGTTAATAATATTATAAACATACTGTCATTTCTTACCTTTTGGCTGAGATAAAGTATGAATGTTTATGTCATGAACTATATGTAGTTTTTAAATTACATAATATTTCTTTATGTTGATAAACTTTCCTTGATTAATCTAATTTCCTATATTAAAACTTGTTATCACCATTTAAAATCATCATAGTCCTTCCTTATCTGTATGAGATGTAGTCCAATATCCCCTAGTGGATACTTAAAACCACAGACAATACCAAGCCCTGTATCTACTGTTGAATCATATGTATATACATATGATTAAGTTTAATTTGTAAGTTAGGCATAGTAGGAGATTGGCAACAATAGTAACATACAATGGTTATAGTAATGTAGTATTATAAATGTTCTGTAAATATAATCTCTCTCAAGAGATTTTACTACACTAATTCATTTTTCTTGCAATGGTATGAGATGATACATTGTCTCATTTGAATGAGAGCTGAATGAGATAAATAGCATAGACTTTAGGACATAGCATTAAGCTACTACTTAAGGTTTTCTTGAGCATAGGAGCATTGAAATACCACAACACTTGATCTGATAATCAAGAAGTTACTAATGTCCAAGTAGCATATGCAGTGTGGATACACTATACAATATTATTTGTATCTCAGGTGGGATTGACTATAATGACACTACATGTGTTCAGAATGTTCATAAAAACACACAATTTAAACCTTGTTTACTTCTAGAACTTTCTAATTAATATATTTGACTGACAACAG
>CAJQZJ010004687.1:1892319-1982588 GCA_907164525.1 Lophiomys imhausi | reverse complement strand
CTGAACACATTTGATAAAATATATTTTGTCTTATCCTTAATTTCTGAGAATTTATTTCTGCAAGCTAATTCTTTGAGGTCAGCACTTTCTTATAGGTAGAATGACTACATAGAAATGGTAGAGTAGTTGCTTGTGGGTGGATGGATGTTAGAGGTAGATGATACAGTTATCAGATTAATAAAGTATCAACTAAGGTAAAGAAGTTATATTTATTAATCATCATAAAGTTTCGTTACCCCCTAAGCTTCTGTAGGCTCTGTCACTTCCTCTTCTCACCAGTCCTACAGATGGGTGGCCTCATCTTCCTATGAGGACGTAGAGGCTCCAGTATGTATCACATGGTTTCATGTTGCATTTGTTGTCTTGTGTGTATGGGGTGCAAAGGTGCAACCTTTACCTCTAGAGTCTGAGCTCTTAACTGCTGAACTCTGGCATTTCTGAGATATTTTTGTAGTGAATTGAGATTGTAAGGAAATTAGTGAAAAATAAAAGAGTGTAGGCAAGCCTTTGCAGAATAGTCAGATGAATTTACCTATAGATTTTGTGTGTGTGTGTGTGTGTGTGTGTGCATACAAATGTGTGTTCATGTGTTTGGGTATATGTCCTCTATGATTGTACGTGGAAGGTAGATTTCAGCCTCGGGTGTCATTCTGCAGGGGCCGTCCATCTTGTTTCTTGAGATATGGTCTTTCCCTAGCTAGCAGCTCATTGGTTAGGTACACTAGATGGCAATAGGCTCCATAAACCCACCTATCTCTACTTCCCTGTTACTGAGATTACAAGTCCACGCTACCATGGCTGACTTTTTTTATGTGGGTTCTGAGGATCAAACACAGGTCCTCGTGTTGGCATAGCAGATACTTTACCAAGTGAGCCAACTCCCCAACTCCTTATTTCTTGAAAACACCTTCTCAGAAGATCTTAATATCAAATTCCCCATGCTGGCTAAGCTAAATATTGTAATCAATGAAGCAAGAAGTTTACAAAGGACTTAGTTAACACTGACAGCTGCAGATTTTTAACAACCAAATGTTGTTCAAGAGTGTACCTTACACCTGTGACATCATGTGCTGAGAGGCAACTTCACCTGTGTATTTATTGACTGTGAAGGGATGCAAAATGGAGTCCACAATTTTAATTAACTGTTCTTCCTCTGGCATTTCATTGCTGGCTTTAGAAGCCATAGCTGGTGGCAGTCACTGTCAGAACTCTTCCCTAAAGAATGGAGGATGGAGAAACGCAAAGGTTGTCTTGGTAATTGAGAAGGAGAGTCAGGGGAGAAATGGAAACAGCTAATGAGTAACACCTTAATAACGTGGTCAGATAAGCTAGGCTTCTAGCATTTGTAGGTTAAACCCTTGAGCAGATAACAGGCCAATTTACATGTAAAAAGAAAAACAAAGAAGAAATCACTAACTTCAACTCCTGTAATTTTTGTATAATGTGAAAACAATGGCTTTGTCTTGGAAGCAGGCACCTCTGAGACACTGCGTCACTTTACCTGAAGTAGTTTTGAGGATTTTCCATGAGTCCATGAGTCCGAAGAGGTGAAGACATGAAGGCCAAAGATAATGGATCCCCATCTAATACCGGACAGCACTGTCAAGCACTCGGAGCACATTTTTGTTTCTCTGTTATGATAAAAGCCAGAGAGAACACTGTGCTTTAAACAGTTTCTGTGTCAGGTGCCCACATGGAACGATGAGTTGAGGAGGCCAATTTATCCAGCAAATGTGCCTCTGCTAGTCAGGAATAATTACCTCCCTTGACATCTGGGGAACCATTCTTGCATCCCGGTGGGTTATCTGTGGAGAGTCATTCCAAGCTGTTCTTACAGACCCCACCATAGCAGGTGAACTTACTTATTTTATTCCACTTTGAGAACCTCACCTCTGCAGAATTCCTTTTGAGGCTGGCTTCTTGCATAATGAATAGAGATGCAAGCTGTGTTTTATTAGCAGGTATCTCCCTGCTGCAGGCACCGCCTGGAGAAATTTGCCTCTGTTTGGTGTGCAAGCCTCATTTATTTTCCCATGCTTTCTACTGTGGGTGGAGGCTGACCAGCTGCATTGTTAAATTACCATTATTGCATTGTAATGAATGTCCTGACATGATCAGGGGCTGAGTTGGGAAAGTTAGTGTTGCCTGGGAACCTGTTTCACCCTTTCTCAAACTGCCCCAAGTGGACATTTGGGTCTTGTCAGGTCTACAGTAAGTAGGAGTCTCTGAAGGCAAAGGGAAGTGCAACCAGTTGTGTTATTGCTACTCAGTGCAGAGTGAATGTTTTACTGATAAGTAGACTATGCTGGTCTGGAATCTACTGGACAATTCATAGTGCTTTCTTTCTTTCTTTCTTTCTTTCTTTCTTTCTTTCTTTCTTTTAGGTGATGTGAGGCATTTGACATATTTAGGCCCCAAACAGGTTTCCTATGTCCTAAATCAACAAGAAGTAATTTTAAGGGAGCGACATCCCATTTCCAGAATGTGGGGTGGGTGATTTTTTTCTCCCCCTTTGGTCATTTGATGGGTTATAGATGTTTGTTGTTATTTAGCGGGATTGGTTGCAAGTTGTTAAATGGTTTTGTTAGATAGGTTTTGGAGGTTAGACCCAGGGATTTCTCTCTTTTTCTTTTCTCTATCATTCTTTCTTTCGTATGTAAGGGGGAAAGACTTAAAAAATGGGAAATAGACATAATATAGGAATGATAAAAAAAGAGACAGATTTTTGAATATGCTCTTTGTATATTGATACAAAATTAGCATTTTATTTGGCTATATTGGTATTGATCTTTGTATATTGGCACAAAATTAAGGTTAACTCTTTTAAAGGTATTGTACCTAGATAATGCTTAAAAATGCAATGTGAAGTTTTGGCCTTATGTTAGCAACTGTCACAAACTGTTTAGGAATAATTAAGAAATACAAACTAATAGTCATTCAAACATGTCATTTTGGAGATGGTTGAATTAGTAGCAAGCTTGTCACTGGGTAAGAAAAATCTCTTGTTTCAACTGTAGACAGAATGCTGTCTGAAAACGACCAAACTTGGAAGCAGGTAAGTCGACAGCCTAGCTCTGCCAAGACAGGGTAGGCAAGTCCTTCATAATTCCTACTTTACAACTAATGTCTGTCAGAGATACTGGACCAAGAGGCTGAAGATAGATGCTCTAATGTATGAAATTGGATGCTCTAATGGAGAGAAATTGGCAACTCTCCAACCAGCCAGTTGTCTGTCATTTCTTATTTTTGGAAGCTGCTGGCTTTATACTTCCCATATAATCAGATATATTTATCCTTCTCAGTTCTCTGATGTGGTTGAAGACTAGATAGTTATAGTCTCACAATTAAATTTTAAGTTATTTAGGAATTAAAAGGATGTTCTAGGTCTAAATGTCTTTAAGTCGGTAATGCAAGTTAGGATGGAAACTGAGTTAGATATAAAACTTTAAACCCATGGAGATAGATAGATAATAGAATATTAATATTAGTTGCCAAATATGTATGGACTTGATGTTGGGAATGTATGTTATACTTTATAATTTTCATAACTGTGGCCTAATTATTAAAAAAAGAATTATGAGTTCTGAGAGAAGGGGGAGAGGGTGGGAGAGTGGGACTGGGAGAGGTGGAGGGAGGGGATGTGATGGAGATATAACTTGAAGTAATAAATAAACATAAAAAATGCAAAAATATAAGCTAATGTCACTAATATACTTACATGTAGTTTACACAAGCTTTCAAAGGCTATCCTCAGCAGAAAAAATTTTAATTAAAACTATTTGATTGTCTCTCCAAACCTCCTTAAAGTTAAGCCCTACTCTCCAGTTCTGTGTTCACCTCCCCACAACACAGCTCTAGATAGTTGGTGTAGCATTAGATATAATGAAGAGAATCATTGTTGTAAAATTTCTGTTCTTGGTATTAAAAAAATCACTTCCAGTATATTTTAGTATGTATTTAGGTACTAAATAAATATCTTCATGAATGAGTGAGTTATTGAATGAACGTGTGTTTGTATGGTCCTCCTCCAGAAAATATGTGTGTATGACATTGTATGAACAATTTCAACAACAAAATAATAAGACTGATGCTCGAAAGTCTGTTTCCGTTGAGCAGTCCCTGGCTAGGGACCCTACAGTGACCGACTTCCTCTGACACATGCAGCCCAGATTGGCCTTGGACTTAGCCCAAGACTTGTGGACCTCTAGCTTCCACCACTTGCATTCTGGAACTTCAGCTTGTGTGACCAGACCCAGTGTTCTCATGCAGGGCTGTGGATGGAACCCAAGAGTGTCTGCATGCTAGGCAGCACTCTTTCAACTCAGCCCTAGCCTCAGCAATAGTTTCCTAATTACCCCTAAGCCATCATGGTATCCTACCTTTCTCTGCTTGAAAGATTCCAGGGGCTTCTTCTTGCCCTTGTCATCCATGCCATTCAAATTCCAGATTCTGTGGGTAAACACCCTCTAACCCTGACCAAGGTTTTCCACACACTCATATCACTCTTCTACTCACCAGTGGTCTGGATGGTTGGCCCCTGATGTGTGCCTTTGTCCTGGGCCTTAACCTGTTCAGTCTTTCAGCTTAGAACTCTTCGTCTCTTCTGAGATGACTTCTGCTGTGTTTCATGTTGGTCTCGTCTTCCAGGAGTGTCATTTCGCAAGGGGCTCTCTCTCTACCTTGGCATTGTTGCCACCAGCATTGCCACTACCAGCAGGAATAATGCTTCTCTTTGTGTGCCTTTGACAGTTCATCAATAAAATAGAGTGACAGGTGGCTGCTTTCCCTTTTTTTGCCAAGTCAGATGAAATATTAACAGGACTTAAATGGAGACATCCCACAAGTTTAAGCTTTTCTTCCACAGATTCATCTTGACGTTTTGATGCTGATGGGCTCTCTTCTCATCCCCAAATACCTACGTTTATTGTAAGCAAACACTGCGCTAAATGGGCTTGACCCCGTTTGATCTCCGTATCCACTTTACAGTGGATGCTGTTACTTTCACCTGGTTTATGGATAAAGGCAAGTTCAGTGTGCCTGCGAAGCACAGACCTTCTGAATGACAGCTGGGGTTTCTTTTCACTTTAGTCTGTGTGGCCTTGATTGTAGGAGGTGTGTAGCTATTGACTAGCAAGTAGTGGACTAATCCCAGCAAGCACTTGGAATATTTGAAGACAGTCCTTTTTGTTGGCTAAGTGTCTCCCATTTATCCCTCCCCCGCACACCACCCCCGCCACCCTGTGCTGTGGAAGTTCTCTGCTAGATGCCTTGTCTCCAGGCATTGCATTCAATGCTACTTCCCCTTCACCACAGACACACCTTTGCAGATAATCTGTAGGTTACCCCATCCGGGTGTTTTATGGGTTATTTGCTTCGTGCCTACCTGGTAATCAGCACACCACCTTTTATCAAACAAGGACAACAGCAAAGCCCTCAAACCTGTCTGCACGTTTGCCTTTCCCGTTTTGTATCAAGCATTTACATCTTTCATTGTCATCTCTACGCTTTCTAATGGAATTGAATGATGAAATTAAAAATTACTGGACTTCATGGCATCCTGAAATAAGAAACATAGCACAATCACAATAGGAAAAGGGCGTGGTTCCAACAAACTTAGAGTCATGCCCAAGGATTTTAACAGTGGCCTCGATCTGTGCCTAGGGAAGGCATGCCAACCGCCAAACCTGTGACTGACCGAATGCCTGCCTTGAAAACAACCTACTGGGCCAGGCATGGTGGCTCACGCCTTTAATCCCAGCACTCGGGAGGCAGAGGCCTCTGTGAGTGGATCTCTGTGAGTTCGAGGCCAGCCTGGTCTACAAAGTGAGTCCAGGACAGCCAGGGCTATATTATACAGAGAAACCCTGTCTTGAAAAACCAAAAAAAAAAAAAAAAAAAGGAAAATGTTTTTACATATAAATAAAAGAGGAAAAGTTTAGACAAAAACAAATGATATGATGCAGATTATCAGGTATTACAAAAGTGTTTTTGAAATACTGATGACTTTGTACTTTCTCAATTAATTTTAGAAAGAGTAAACAAGAATGAAAGCAAAAAGAAATTTAGTTTTTGGTTCATTCTGTCAAGGATCAAATGGATCCAGGGCTCTGTGCCTGGGATTTGGGGAACACAGGTAATAATGTGGTTTGATACCAGCTGTGATCTTATGTGCAGTGCCTTACTCCTTTTGATTTTCTTTCTGGATCTTTTTCATCCTTCTCTTTCTCTCTCTTTATCAATTAAATTTGTCTTTGACTATTGGATACATGTATATAATGCATTTGAATTATCTTACATTCACCCTCTGTCATTTCCTGTTTACCACTCTAGTTAGCAGTGTGAACCTGTGAGAGCAGGGCCTAAAAATAAGATGTACCAAAGTCTCATACAATAGCCAACTTTATTCTGAGAACCAGGCAATTTATTCTCTGAGGGTTAAGAAGAAACACATGAGCAAGGTGTTCAATCACAAGGACAAGCCACATATGGCAAAAACATGTTTTTCCATAGATGCATATGAATAACAAGATCTGAAGAAAATCCACTCCTATTCACTACACCTGGGAGGTACATGAAAACACATTCCAAGAACAATTCTGTGTTTCTGAAGAGACTGAGGCACATGAAAGGACATTCCAAGGACAATTTTGTGTTTTTGAAGAAACTGAGGCCCTTGTCTTGTTTTCTTGGAGTTTTCTCACAAGCACTGACTTCCCCTCATAGAACTCCATTCTGGGACTGTGTCTTGACAATGTTCATTGTAGCTGTGCCATATCTGGAAGAAGAGTTGTTTCATAGACTTTCTACAAGTCTTCTGGATCTTACATTTTTTTTCTTTGCTCCTCTCTTCCTTGATGTTCCTCAAGCCTTACAGTGGGTTATTTAAATGTCTTGTCTGGAGCTGAGCCTTCTCTTTCCTTGAACCTACTCTTTACTCTCAGCCTATGCACATCTCGTCTCAGGATTCCTGAATTGCCTACCTGACTCATTGCCTCTCATTGTTAATGTTTTAAACTGTATCTTAATCATTCATCTCCCAAATTGTGTTTAAGTTTCTATTTCCACACTGAGAAATTGGTAGACATTGCAATCTATCCTTCTAGAAAACCACATCTAATAAGAACTCATTAAATACTGAATCAAATGAACTTGAGCCAAATAAGGTCAATACTATTCCCTCAACCAGGGATATAATTCACATCAATAACATATATATACATACATGTATGTATGTACGTATGTATGTATGTATATATACATATATATGGAAATTTCATTCTGAAAGTTGATCTTGATAACTGATATATAATATATATTATAGAAAGTACATGTATATACTATGTAAATGATTTTTATTAATAATAAGTAACATATATAATACACACATAATATAACAGTGAACATATTTAACATATACAACAAATAATAAATAGTTTATATAGCAATAGCAAAGTGCTAGATGAAGTTAAGTAGTGTAGGGAAAGTAGTGCACCATGCATTTACAAGAAGTGGTTCATGAATCTTTCTCTAGTGAGGTGACATCTGGTGACAGGTGAAGTGAGGGAGGGACGCCTGGGAAGATGGCAGTGAGTCCTCCAGCAAGCAGCGCCAGCAAGACTTGAGGATCTGAGTGACCCCCTGCTTGACAGAAGCCAGAGTGTGGAGGAGAAGAAAAGAGTGGGCCTGGGTAGCTGACACTGATGTGTTATGTAGGGCCTTGCCAGATGGTTTTTAAACTGTGATTGAGACCACTGGGAGCCTAGAGGGAAAGGAATGATGTGATCTGATTCATAATTTAAATATTTTCACTTTAGCTATTGTATATAGAAGGGACTGAGAAAGATAAGAAGAGAGGTAAGCCATCAGGAAGCTCTGACTATATGCCACAGAAGTGAGCCTGACTTGAAGCTCTGTGATCCATGCAACTACATGAGAAGGTCAAGGCTGCACACAGATCTTCAGGGAGAGTCACTGATGTTATGGTTTATAATGTATTTATTGTTGTAGATGTATTCAAAGTAGCATTTATCATGGACATTTATTTTCATTTTTCTATTCCATTTCAGATTTACACTTTGTTTTAGTTTATTCTTTTTGGGAGGTCTTTTAAGATGGCACTTAATGACTAATTAGTAGAAACCAGAGTTCTTTCTGGGGCAAGAATGTGTTCCTATAGCAAATTTATTTATTCATCTTCTTCAAAAGCAATTGAATTCCTGTGTTTACTCTTCAATATCTGAAATGTTGTCAGTCCTCCAAATGACTGCTGAGGAGGTAGGATATTTTTTGTGTGCCATTCTAATTTTGTATTGCCTTATTTTTAATACCCTCATCTCCACTTCATATTACAAACTTCATCAGACGGCCATGCGCTATTATAGCTGTTGTCACCATGGGGAGAAAATGACTAATTGAAGCTGCTTATTGATATAATAGAGGAGGTTGTGACACTTGGCAAGAATGCTGGAGAGATGGGCTCCAGCTGATGTTATGTAAAAATATTCAGCCATGAAATGTGCACTTGCGAATGGGTTTTTGAAGATGTCTGCAGAATGCAAATAATCCATGTTCTAAGGAAATCTTCAAATTAAAGATGTGTCTGACCAATTAGGGTTATACAACAGTGAGGATTCAGTGTGACATGGGGCATGGAATGGTCTTGAACTTGTAGCAATAATACTAATTATTAATTATAATTGTTATTAATGTCTATGCTCAGTAGCAAAAATTAATAATTTTGCCCTCATCCTACTAAAGGATGAAGGTATCATTCAGCAGAAAATGGGTGACCAACCTGTGATAATTTGTGGATTGTTTCTCTAGTGGACATGTTGGCAGCATGAGAAGGAACATGAATTTATATGTTGTCTTTGGAAATTCAGTTCCCTGTAAATGTTGAAATTCATATATGTCATAACCTACCTATTGCATTTTGTTATCATTTGCCCTAGAAATATTGGCATACGTTCATAAGAATCTGTGGACAACAAATATTTACTATGGCATTGCATTTACCAACACTTGATTTAAAACAGTGTCAGTGTCCAAGTTGTAGGGAATTCAATGAGTAAATTTGTTGACATCCATATAGTCTCTGTAGTACAATTAGGTTATCTCAGAGAATGGTCTTATGTAAAACCATCTCTTCAATACTGAGTAAAAATAAATGGATTACAGATGTTGTTATTTGTGTCACAGATTTTAAGGAGAAAGCATGCTTATGTATGTGTGGCCTGAACGCTGTACACATTGGATCATAACAGCAGTGGGAGATACTTTTCCAGTGTACTTCTGTAATTTTTATTACTTTCATATACATATTACTTATTTGAAAACTGTTAGATAAGAATCTGTAAGTACTAACACATTTGTCCTATTGTCCTCAGAAGTACAAAGGTCTTTGGTTCCTTCTTGTAGTTGTAAATAATAACCAATAATTAATATGTATATATATATTATATATATAATATATATATAATATATATATATATTTATAGTTATTAGGGTGGTGGAGCTATCCCTGAATCTGCCATTTATAAATAAAAACACACAGATACCTTTTGGAATTATAATATGGCCTAAGCACTGAGTCTGGACAGATCTTAACCCTCTAAGGTAAACTTCTTCTTCCTCAGATAAAACACATAGATAATTGCACATACCATGGCTGTTTCTCTCCATGCCATGCCAATGCTCAGGCCACTGTAGAGTTCTGATCCCTAACTTGTAGCATCTGTCCTTCTTCTTCCTCCTCCTCTCCTCTCTTTCTCCCTTTCTCTGTCTCTCATCTCCCTTCTGCCTTTCTTTCACTTCCCACCCTGTAAACCTTCTCTCTGCCTACCTCTCTCTCTGCCCAATCACAGGCTCTAACATTTTATTAAAGCCAATCAGAGAAATGGCTATCAGGCAGGATTACACAGCATCACTTAGTGTAAGTGTGTGGACTCGTACAGTAAGGAAGACAGCAAGCAGATCTTGGGGAGCAAATTAAGTAACATTTAGAATGCATAATAGATCACTCCATCACCTTCTAGGCTGTGCTGTTCCTGTGTTTTGTTCTGAGAATGGTCCTTGGTATGAGATTTCATATCTTCATTATAATACCTCTTCTTAAGATATTCTTACATTTTTATTGAGTGGGAAACTCCCCTTCCTTCATGATGTTCTGACTGCAGAATTCAGCTTAGCATATTGTTCCAAAGTCCCTATGCTTCATATCCAGAATAACTCTTTAAAAATTTGTTTGAAAAAAAAGGCAAAATTATCAAACCCACTGGCTCTGACCTTCTAATAGGTATGCTTATGAAATTGCTAGGAATCAAGGACTCTTTTCAACAACAAACAGAAATTAAACGCTAGTAATGTTATGTATTATCAGCTTTTTCAAAAGCCTATCATACCCCCAACTACGTAAACAGCAGCGGTTTGAAATGTACAGCCCAAAGCCGTGTCACTCTCTACTATTGTGTGTGGCACCACAAGGCCTTAAGAACAATGCTTAAAATTGTGTTAATCATCATTACAGGAAGAGCCGTGTGGTGATGTTCATAAACCCTATTGCTCATATTGTGTTTGTAGATGGGGGGGTGTCAAAAGAGTCAGAAGAAAAATACATTCCTAAAAAAAGTTAAATAACAACTTGTGAATTTTATTGTCTGCTGCTGCAAAAGCAACTCATTAAACACAAATCCATACTGAAACACCTAAGGTACATGAACTATGTAGTGTAATCAGAGCTTATTTTCCTGTGGTGGAGACTGAAATTTATATGTTCCTTCTAAGCAGCACCTTCCGTTCCATTGTTATTTTCTAAAAGAGACAGAAATTTACAAGTGGCTGCTTTAACAACACCAAAAGCACTAGTTCCCAAACAGCAAAAGCAAAGTTTACACGCTGCCTTTCCACAACCCCAATCAACAGTTTGTTTGTTTTCATCTTCCCCCACTAGGTGCAGTAAAAATTTTAAGGTTAGAGGAAAACCCTCCATTTTTAATACTAGGTTATATTGCTTGGGGGAATTTCACAAATGGCCTCTGAACATATCTAAAGGGAGAAGTGAACATAGATGTCATGAAGCAGGGACTTCCTTCAGGGACATTGAACTTATAATTACCACTGACGAATATGTGGAGATCATCATTCCTGGCCATGTGTCCTTATGATCCCACTCTTGTGGCCCCTGACTCTGGGAAGTGTCTGCCTGGGTCTCCTGTGGAAGTCTATCCACTCCCACTTACTATATATACAGAGCTTACTGGACTGTACAACTCTCTTCTTCCACAGACCTTCCCCTTCTCTTTCATTTTCTTCTCTGAATTTGGCGAGTAATTAATGTGTGTAGTGAATTAAATGGATAGTTCATAGCCTTAGGGCATAATTTCCATTATTATCTTGCACAATTAGAAATATTTTATTTGTATATATATATATATTCTTGTTATTAGAATTTCAGGATATGTATGCCCTATTTCAGTGATTCCATTATTTCAAGCTCCTTGAGGGGATATAGCATGCTTTAAAATTTGTTATGTTCACATTGGGGGTGTGCCTGTAGCTGTGTGATTGAAACCAAATGACTGTTTAGCCACTCAAGAGAGCAGAAAGCAAAAAGTGGAAAAGTAATAGCTGGTCTGCAAAGACACTGCTCATCAAGTCCCTTTATTCCTGTATGTTGTTTGAATGCATGTCTCCCATCTGAGAGAAAATCACTTCCCTACCATTGACTTTTTCCTGGTTCCTCTCTCCTCTCCTCTCTTTTCTTTTCTTCTTTCTTTCTTTCTTTCTTTCCTTCCTTCCTTCCTTCCTTCCTTCCTTCCTTCCTTCTTTCTTTCTTTCTTTCTTTGTTTCTTTCTTTCTTTTCTTTCTTGGACTGGAACACCATGTAGATAGGTTGTCCTGAAACCCAGAGATCTGCCTGCCTCTTTCTCTCACATGCTGGGATTAAGGGTGTGTGCCACCTTGCCTCACCCTGTGGCTGGCCTTCTGATATGCTTGCTCAATAGGCAATGACTGAAAGGCACCATTACTCTGTCTGAGACTACATCTTTAGGTGGAAGCTTCTGCTTTAACTCTCTTAGTGCATGGAGCCATCGTGTGAAGAAGTGTAACCATGCTGTGGGAAGTAGGTCACTGGGATAAAAGTCTCCAAGAACACAGAGACATCAAGAGGAACCCAGCACACTTTCTAAGAAAATTGGGAATAATTCTGCCTCAATACCCAGCTATACCACTCCTGGGCATATACCCCAAATATACATCAAAGGACATTTCCTCAACTATGTTTATAGCAGCTTTATTCATAATAACCAGAAACTGGGAACAACCCAGATGTACCTTTAGCGAGGAATGGATAAAGAAATTGTGGTATATTTACAAAATGGAATACTATTTGGCTATCAGAAACAAGGATATCATGAAGTTTGCAGGCAAATGGGTAGAACCAGAAAAGATCATCCTGAGTGAGCTACTGCAGACTCAAAAAGACACACATGGTATTTACTCACTCATAAGCGGATATTTGCCAATATGTACAGGATCACCATACCACAATCCACAGACCCAAAGAAACTAGTAACAAGGAGGACTCAAGGGATGGTACTTGAATCCTTCTAAGTAGGGGAGATAAAATAGATATCAGAAGTGGATGGAGAGAGGGATCTGGACAAGAACTCAACATTACTGTCATCTGAGAGGCCTTATCTAGCAGATAAAGAAAACAGGTGCGGAGACCCACAGCAAAACATTAGGCAAACATCAGGGAGTCTTGAGGAAAAGTTAGGGGAAGGTTTGAGGAAGCTGGAGGGATCTAGGACATCAAAGAAGACCTCCATAGCCAATTAACTTTGACACAAGGGGGCTGGCTCATAGAGACTGAACCACCAACCAAAGAACTTGCATGGACTGGTCCTAGGCCCACTACACATATGAAGCTGATGGGCTGCTTGGATGCCCTAACAATTAGAACAGGGTCCACCTTGGACTTGGATGATTTTGCCACCCCTCTGGAACTCATTTTCCTAGCAGAGCTGCCTTATCTTGCTTGCCTCAGTGAAAGAGGAGGCACTTAGTCCTGATTTGATTTGATGTGCCAGAGTGGGTTGGTACTGAGGGAGGGGGGGCATATGGAGGATGTGGGTGGGAGGGTGGGGCTGGGAGGAGGGGAGGGAGGAGGATGGTGATTGGAATGTAAAACAAACAAACAAGCAAACAAAGAAACAAACAAAAAGAGGAGCCCAGCAAGCCCAGTCAACAGTCTGCTGGGCAGCAGTGAGCCATCCCATAAAACCCTATCCCATTAGAAAAAGTGTGACATCCTGGTGTGAATGTTGCATCTGCCCTCCTCATGGTTTGAACACTTGTTTCCCTCCTGGTGACTAGTGACACTGTTCATGGGAGGTGGAGCATGGAGCCATTAGGAACTGGGTCAGCCTGGCAGAAAAGGGATGATAGGGACTATGGAGATTTGACGGTTATTATCATGGCCCCTAGTTTCTCACTAGAGGAAGTTCTAAACCTTTACCAGCTGACAAAGAGGAATCTATGTCACACGCTCTACCAAGCATCCTTTATCTCTCACTCTTGCTTATGCACGTCCATCTCCCTACCACTCCCCACCTAGAAACAAAGACCCGTTCCTTTGTTTTGCCATGTCTCTAAAAACTCCATTTCTCTTTCAAGAGCTATGCAAAGCCAAGTACAGATCTAAACTGTTGGCATTGCTCATTGCCGGGTACTCCCAGAATGTATACACAATGCACATATTAATAAAGGTTTGTTTTTCTGCAGTGAATCTGTCATGTGTCATTATAGGGCCCCAGTTGAAGCATCTAGGAAGGCAAGGGGAAAAGGGTCTATCTCAGAATAAGCAATTGTATGTACAAGTAGTTTCTGTTGTTAATTGTCATTATTAATGACTGCCACAAGGCATCTATCTTGGTTAAACACACATCAGGCCTGGGAGCATATAGTTATTGTTACCTGGTGGATTGGGAGGGTTCTTTTATGAATTTATATATTACCTTTATGTAAACAGAGAGGGAAAGCAGGAGTTTTTCTTGTATCTGTTCCTTCTAAATCACCACAAGTTGAAAATAACCCTTAATGCATATTAACTACAAAACATAATGACTTAGGACTCTTTTTATTTTTATGTTTATTTATTACTTCAAATTATATCTCTAACACAGTCCCCTCCCTCCACCCCTCCTGGTCTCACCTTCCCACCCTCTCCCACTTCTCCTAGAACTCATAACTCTTTTTTTAAAATAATTAGGCCACAATTATGAAAATTATAAGGCATAACATACATCCCAATGTCCTGTCCACACATACCTGGCAACCAACATCAATACTCTATTATCCATCTATCTCCATGAGTTTAAAATTCTATACCTATCTCAATTTCCATCCTAACTTGCATTACCAACTTAAAAACATCTTCTTAGACCTAGAACATCCATAGGTGGTCTTCAAAAACCCTCAAGAGATCTTTAGAATATGGCATTTAAAGAAATTTTCTTAGCTTAAGACTTTTTGATATTGAGACATGTCAGCTCTTGACAGCACCCCCTATTCTTCTACAAGTAGAGGATGAGCATTGAAGAATCTCCATTTGGAGATGTTTTCATTAGTGGTAAAGTTGCCACTGGGCAAGAAAAATCTGTTGCTTCAACTGTAGACAAAATGCTGTCTGAAAAGGACAAAACTTGGAAGCAGGTAAGTCGACAGCCTAGCTCTGCCAAGACAGGGTTGGCAAGTCCTTCCTAATTCCTGCTCTACAATCAATGTCTGTCAGAGAAACAGGGTCAAGAGGCTGAAGATAGGTGCTCTAATGTATAGAGAGAAATTGGGGACTGTCCAGGCAGCCTGTTGTCTGACATTTCTTAGTTTTGGAAGCTGCTGGCTCTGCACTTCCTGTTTAATCAGATATATTTATCCTTCTCAGGTCTCTGATGTGGTTGAAGACTAGATAATTATAGTCTCACACTTAAACTTCAGGTTGCTAATGAATTAAAAGGACTTGGGACTCTTTGTCTTTATATACTGTTACCATTTGTATACAAAGTGACCGCTAAAAACTGCATGTGTCAAAATTTGTTTCCGAGTTGGTCTGGTCTTTGAAAGATGATAGGATCCTGAGGGCTCTGGTCTAATTATTAGAATCCACTAATGAATTCATAATTTTATATTACTGGGAGGTGATAGACACTTTCAGTAGGTGATGGGGGTGTCCTTAGGAGTCCATCTCATCCTGACACTCTGCCCATCTCATTTGCTTCTTGAATACTGTGAGGTGAGCTGCTGTGCTCTCTGGACCTGAAAGAATGGATAGAAGCAAAGATGAACCGAGACCTTTGCTACCCTGAGCCAAAGTAAATCACTCCCTTAAGGAAGTTCCTTTGGACATTTGTCACAGTGATCAAGGGCTGGCTGATACATATTTATCCCTCCTCTAGTCTCTGTAATAGCAGCTTTTCCAGTTCATGGAGGAGGAAATGGGCTCAAGGATGTTGAGTTACAAGCCTGTGTTACCCAATAGGTAAAGCAGAATTCAATTTCAAGTCTGATACACTTTCATAGTTCAGACAGACATCTGCTTGGCCATGATTCCTTTGCCATTTCCATCCAAGCAGAAACCTAGCCCTCTTGAACTCCAGGCCCCCAGGTGGCATGTACTGGGCTATGGGCTCTCTTCTTATTCTATTCATTTATTCTTATGCTAAAACTGAGAATAGTGATACAATGTGATCCTACAGTTGATTTTGGGAGTTACTAGCATTTGTGTGTCTGCACATGTATGTACTTAAAGTAAAGGTAGAAACAACATTGAAAGCCATTAGTTGGAAGGTTTCATTTTTTATAGACTCCTTCATATAATTACTGTCAGTATTTTTACAGTGATTTTTTTAAAAAGTGCTGATGTAACAAATGTGTTCACCAGAATAAGTAAAGATTATTTTTACATTTTAATTGTTTCTTTGTTTTCTCTATGTTGCTTTCTCCAAAACAATGATGATGATGATGATGATGATGATGATGATGATGTCAGTTCTGCCCCTCTGCTTCAGACATACTGGTTCAGTCTGTGGCATCCATCAGACAGAAGCACTAGTGTTAGAAGTTTTTATCAAAACATCACTAAATAAACCTTTAAAACTGATTTTGAAAGACTGATATGAGACCTAGTTTGAAATTAGACTCAAGGACATCTCTTCTCTGTCAGCTTTGGAGGACCCTTCTATGTTCTCTTGAAAGTTAAAGAAATGGGTAGTGTTGGAAATGGCAATAATCTACAGGTTCAAAACCAATGCACTATAGGAAGTCAATCCTATGAGTGACCTGGGGTTACTGAAGACACCAGGACCTCTGAGAGTATATTTGCTTAGCTCCTCAAGTCCCCTGCAGTGGACTTGGCTATGTTTTAAAGTCATGTGAAGATGGTGAGAGAGAGAGAGAGAGAGAGAGAGAGAGAGAGAATCCAAGTGACAATAAGGAACAAGTAGTTTATTGCATGGAGGAATTGAAACGACTTCTTTGTAAAGTAAATGAATAACACATCAAAGATGCAGTGTGAGATCTTCGCGGTCCTTCTTTAAGGGAAGATCATTTGCTTCTGTGGTTTTCAGTGAGGTTAGAGTAAACTTGATTGTCCTCTTAATCCAAGGAGGGATGTGACTTGGGGTGGTGACAGGCTCTGACTAGGACCTGAGACATGAAGAACTAACAGTGTCCTACTACATAGCACAGAACCCATTCATTGTCCCACTGCCTGCTGTTCTTCAGCATAAGAACTGACAGTTTCCTGGTAGAACATGGTCTCCTCTGCCATTCTGAATGAGTCATGCACAAGACAAAGGTTTCACTTTGCTTTCCTGATTTTTTGGAAATGAAATATTCTGTATCTTTTCAGATAAATATCTAACTTTCTCTGACAAATTTAAGTAGTGTCGCAATACAAAATGATAACACATTTCATTTAAAGATCTACTTTGGTTTTATTTTGATCTAGAATCTTGGTAACACTTCATTCCATGTAACAAGAGACACTCCAATAAGCTGAGCTGAAGTTGGCTTATAGACAGCGGAGTACTGACCAAAGCTGAAAGATGAGCAAAAAGGGTCATTTTGAGTTCCTTTCCTTACAGAGTGGGGACAGACAGATTACTGGCCAACGTCCAGTTACATCAGGTAACCTGTTCATTTGTTTCCTTCCAGATTCATCATCATGTAGACTAGGATGTTAGTCATGTTGATTTCTTGGAGAATCAGGTGACCATAGTTTTGTTTTGTGACTGTGGAACTCTTCCCTTTGGCTTTTTACCTGGTATTTGGGGACCTAATGTAGGCACGTAGGTCAAAGCTGTAGTCCCCTGTAATTTTATTCAATAGTGATCATATTGGAAATAATAAGGGCAAGGTTTAATTTTTCCTGTATTATCTAGACATTTCTATGTAAAAGTTTGTGAAAGTATATGGAGGAAAACTCTGAATCTTTGTTGGCTTTTATAATCCGAGTCAGAAAAATCAGAGTACTGTTTACTTGTTATTTTTTTTTTTTCAAATCACCTTCTAAACTAGCTTCCTCAAGGAAATATTTTCCAAAATCTGAGTGTTGTTTTCTTTTATGGTATAACATATAGCCATTGATAAGGTGCCCATCCTTGAGTAAAAAACCCTAATGAAACTCACTGAACTGGGTCATAAAAACAAAAGACTAGCATGAATGTAAGAGCAATGCTGGGATGCTGGTGAGAAAGAGTAAGGGGACCAATGGAGGTGAAAGGAGAACAGCCGAGGTTGATTGGTTGAAGAGGAAATAGATTAATATTATCAAAATATATTATGTATATGTATGAAATGAAAGCAGATAAAAATGCAATCACCCGAGGAGGAGTTTTAAGCCTCATGTGGCTGAGATGTGGAGTCTCCACAGACAGGGGTACCTTATTATGTCTTTGAAAAAGTCTACCAAATGAGAAACGAAGTAGCAAAGAAGATAGTAAAAGGAAGAAGAGAAGAGAGAGAAAGAGAAAGAAGAAGGACCAAGCTAGTCTGCAAAACTAGCAGTTTTGCTCATTAAATAGAGAGGGAGTAAAGATGAACGGGCAGGCGGGCAGGCGAGGGCTGAATGGGGAGCTAGGTTCCCAATGCAATCTCCTTGGATTGCTGTTTGCATCCGAGGTCTCTCAGCCTTCCTCCCCCTTGCTCCAAGATGCTGCCACAGTCTTGCATGGTCCTGTGAGAGGTTAGGTCATGGATGCTGGTCATACCTCTGGGGTGCCTTTCAGGAGTCTATTTACATACTGAACCCACCCCAAGCAGTTTTTGCCTTGTGTCTATGTTTGCCAGTAGACTCTGGCTTCAGTTAGGTTTTTATTGTCACTAGCTAGAATGTAGTTGTGATGCAAGATTTCTTGTCCACAGTCTAGAGCAGTGGCTCTCAATCTTCTTAATGCTGTGACCTTTTAATACAGCTCCTCATGTTGTGGTGACCCCCCAACCATAAAATTATTTTGTTGCTACTTTGTAACTATAATTTTGCAACTGTTATAAATTGTAATGTAAACATCTGATATGTAGGATATTTGATATGTGGCACCCAAAGCGACCCACATATTCAGAATGTAAAAGAATTCTTGTGACCTGGTTTGAGTACAAAGGCCCATAACACTTTCTCTGAGTTTCTTGACTATGTGGTTCTTGAGCACTGACGCTACTGAGGTCTTTAAAGAGTGCTGTCCTATAGCCATTTTAGTAGAAGGCCAGGGAGAGAGGGTTTCCTTCCTTTGCTCCTCCTCCCTCTGTTGTATGCAAATTTCATATTCTTCTCACATTCCTCCTGTTAAATGTCTGTCACTGAGAGTCTGGGACTGAGTTTCTGAGGCTCTCTTCTAAGCATGGCCCTGGTTGTACCTTCTCACTAGGAGTAGAGTGTCCCAAACTTTGTCAGTTCCTCTGGGGAGACTGTATTTTTCCTATTCTGCTTTTTAAAGTTTATTATACTAGAGATTTTTCAGGAGTCATTCACCTCTTCCAGTGGTGATTATCTGATGGTCCAAGTTTATTCCCTGGAGAGTCTAACAGACTCTGAGTATCATCTCCTGAGTATCATCTGCCATCTTGGATACCTTAATTATCTTTTAAAATCCTTTATATATCCCTGTCATTCACTTCCTCTGTGGAATGAGAGATGCATGTTTCCATATATGGAAGAATCAGTATATACCAAGCACTACTTAACAACGCTGCATTATATGCTGTCAGCTCATCAGAAATGTAAACATGTTTTCATTCCATAATGAGTATATTCATTCAGTATGGCAGCTGTCGTTAAAAATCACCTGCTGTTATAAAGAATGCAAAGGCTGTAATTTCTTAGCTGAGAATGTGAGCAAAGGTGTGTGTCAACAATTAAAATCACATTTAGGAAGTAAGAAGATGCAAAAGTGGAAATATTTGGATGCCCGACTTTCTTATGTGTGTCTGTCCTGCCTTACTCACATTCTTTGTCCCTCACAGCTCTGTAAAGTGCCTTCCACATTGTAGGGGTTAAGTGAAGGAGCAAGCCACAGACTGAGTGAATGGCTTCCTATTACAGCTTCTCTTTGTTGCCTTGAATTTTCAAGCTTCAGCTCCAGTTAGAGTTTCAGAATCTTCACTGGTCCCTTTTATTTCTTGAGAGACTTCTTTCTATATCTTCTATTTAAAAAAAAAAAAAAACCCACCTGATCTTTTCTCTCTTAACCTTTGATTCCTGACATTTCCCTTTCCATTTCTCACTTTCTTTTTGGTGAAACTGCCTTTGTCTGTTTCTGTCTGTTCTCCAGAGCCTCCCATGCCTTTCTTCCATTCTGTGACTTCACTCTTTTTGAGCTACTGATAGTGAGCTGGCCATTCCTCTGAGTTAAAGAAGGTACCCCATTGTGCTATTGTGAATGAAACTGATTAAATGACTAATGACATAATTTCTTATGTGTTATGGGGGTTGGGGATACTACTACCTGAAGAAATGAACCAGGTTACAATACTATCTTCAACGCAGCCTAAAAGCACTTACATTTTTGTCCTGCTTCCTTTGATTTCATTGTATACACAGTGTACATCTACTTAACTTTGCTTATTTTTTTATGAGTTAAAAATAACGCACATAGCCGAACATACTATTTTAGATTCTATCTTTACAAAATTTTAAGAGAACCCCACTCCAGTCCCCGAGCCTCAGTTTATTGTTTGGTTTCTATTTAATCTTATTTCCAGCACAGGAGAAAGAACTCAGCAGAAGCACTGGAACGCTCCACAACTGGGCTGGGCACATGACTACATCAGATATTAACAATCATTGGGATGTGATCAATACATATTCTCTCAGTTAGATGTATTGTTTACTTCAATGGAAGAGCAGTAGGCTATGGTAATGAATCCTAATATAGATATTTTAAGTTCAAATCACGCCACCAGGAAGTGAGGCAGCATGCATCTGTAATTCCAGAACTTGGGAGGTAGAGACAGGAAGATCATAGGTTCCATGTCATCTTCATTTACATAGTAAGTTTAAGGCCAGACTGAATTTCATGAGGCCAACTCAAAACACAACATAAAACCCAAACTTCAGGGCTGGCAGGAAGACTCAGTACATAAAGTATTTGCTATATAGGCTTGCTGACCTGAGTTTGATTTCTGGTGGATGGAGGGAACTAATTCTGTAAAGTTGTCCTCTGAGCTCCATGAGTGTTCTGTGGTACATATGCCCTCCCTAATATCACGTGCATGCAGGAACACACACACGCACATATCCACACACTGATAGTAAATTAGATTTAAAACAAAACAGAACAGCAACAAGAAGAACAGAAACCTCAAAGCAACCTGAATGCAGGCTTATGCAAATTATTTGATCCATATAGGTTGTGTTTTCTCATCTGCTGAGTGGAGGCATTGTTGGTCTTGATCACATAGAGTTATCATCACAAGTGTTAAATGAGTTGATGCAATACACCTCGCTAGGAGGGCCTTGCAGTCGTCAGTTATTCTTAACTCATAAGGAACATTAAATTAAAAAACATTGAGAGAAGAGAACAGCTCCCCAAACACCTGCTTGAGGATCTGGCTGCTAACATTCTCTCACAATTGTCTGTTGGCTTCTATTTTCTTATTTATATACCTTTAAAAGCATTTGCATTGTAACTGAAGGTGTCATGTTACTCTGTGACATTTAAGATTATAGTTCTCAATAATGCAACCATGCTATATACCCTAGAACCTTAACACTAATATATAACTTAACACGTTGCCAACTTCTGTGCACGTTTTTACACTTTTCAGAGTCCTCTCTTCCTTATTTTTGTTTTCTTTTTACAACAACCTAGACAAGCAGTACACCTCTCACTCAGAGACAACATGTCTCTTTGGACACTGTACACTTGATCTTCGCCAAAAGGAATGGCACCAATTCTTTGGACTCTTTTAAACTGCAGTAATCTCCTGCCTTTTACTTGTCATTAGTTAATCTCTAATTTTTAAAGATACCAAGTCACTGTCTTCTACAGTGCTATGTAGTGTTGGATCTAGTCCCTTGTTTCCTAATGACTAGGTTCAGTTTAAACATTTTTCGTCGAAATCCTAGCTAGGTGATGTTGCCTGCCTGACTTCTCATTCAGTTATGACAGTATTGGAAATGCTACTCATTCACTTGATGAAGGTAATTCTTTCTAGAGAGCTTCATTTTTTCTGCCTTGTTTATTTGTTGTTGTTAATGTTTTGTATTAACATACATTATTGTGGTTTTTTTTTTTGCTTGAAATTAGCTAAATTATCTGTGTGGTGTTAATTTAATAAAGGCTCTCTTTCCAGGGGACTGTTGTTCATTTCTGCTGAGGAATGTTTTTCTATTTTTAGTATGTTTATACAGTTCTCCATTGATATTCTTTGGAATAACAAAGAGTTTTATCCTTACCTTTTGTAGAATCAGATGTATCTGAGTAAGCTTTCCACAACTCACACAAAGACAATTGTCTTCCTGTCAATTAAAGTCAAACATTTTTTTTCCTTTGCTGTTTTTGTGATAGCTTAAAAAAAAATCATCTGGGACATTGTATTGAAATGAAGCAAACCTGTAGACAAACTCACACATTGTAAGTGTAGAGCTTTTAAAACAATGGCAATTCCTTCCCCCTTTTGATGCTCACCCTTGGATCCCCTGCATGCAAGTCTATCTTTTGCCATGGCTCCATAAGTCTTTGAGTACACCTTTGGCAAGTATTTCCATCACCACTTAGATTTCCCCTATTCATCAGCAATAGTAATCAGCAGTCACTCAAACTCTTGTTTCCTTGGGTGAAGAATGGAATCTAAGAACAGAAATTTGGCCTTGAGGTGGAGGCCAAAGGTTACTTATTTCTAAGAAATAGCTGTATATATGTAAGTATGTAAAGTAAACAATTGGTGGCCAGTACCAAAGGAGCTTTTCTGTATTCCATATTTGTATCTTTTATCCCACAGTGAGAACCCAGTGCATTGATTTATTTGTTCTGTTCTATAGCACACAGAACATAGTTTCTAATTACCATACCAGTACCACTTCCAACAACCAACCTCCTAAGTAAATCAAGATGTATTTGCACATGGTTTTGTTTTAGTATTCCATTAAGGCCATATGTTTGTGATATTGGATTCTGAACTTGCTTGATTTCATTTTCTTCTCCATGGCTTTTTACAATGAATTGTTGGGTTTATCTATTTTCTTGCTTTTATGCAAGATTAGGGTATTTTTCTTTTAAAATTTGGAGTATATAAAAATTTTCATGATTCAAAAAAAATAATTAAACCCAAGTAAAAATTGTCATTAGTCTTTTACCCTTTCAAAACATTTACATTAGCAATGTAAACATTTGCATTCATTTCTGATGTATTCTTTTTAAGAGATTAATTTGTTTTTATTTTACTTTATTTTATTTTGTTTGTGTAAGTACCTGCATGTAATGAATATACAATCTGTACATGCCTGATGCCTATGAAGGCTAGAAGAAATGATTTCATGGAACTGGTAGCGATATGGGTGCTGGGAACTGAATTTGGGTCCTCTGCATAAGTAGCCAGTATTTTTAGTTAAGCTGAACTGTCTCTCCAGTCCTTCATTCTTTATATATGTGATTTTATTGATAGTAAGTACACATATACATATATTTACTCTTATGCAAACTGTATCATGCCACCTATATTAGTTTCTCAACTTCTTTTCTTTCCTTTCAATTATCCATCTTACATTATAACGATCTCTTTTATTCCTTATTAGAGCTGAACAGCACTTGTCATGGGTATGTACAGAAATTACTATGCAGATGACATTGAAATTTTTCCCAGTGTTTTGCTGTTAGAAAAACTGCCAGCATGGATAAGGTTGTGTCTATATCTTTCCATATGGCTGACGGTTTATGTTCAGGGCAAATTTGCTATCACTGATGTTACTGCAAGTATTTAGATGGGGAAGTGGATAGACATAAGTGGACAGTTTTGTTAGCTGATGCTAACTTTTCTTTCTTGTAAGTTGTTGCCTTTGCACTATGACTAGTAATGCATGAGAGGGGCTGTTGATCTGGAAGAGTTCATAGTCAAGCTTTTGACCTGTTATAAATTTTGTAGGCAGGCAATAGTACCTGTGACACACCAATGAAGAACATTCAAAAATGTTGAACAAGGTCCCCGTGTAGTGCCAAGGCATATTAGACTGTATTGCAAAAAACAAAAACAGAAACAGAAAAGAAAGAAGGAAAGAAAAAAGTGAAGGAAGGAAGGAATGAAGAAAGGATGGAAGGAAAAAGAAAATGAAAAAATAAATTAATTTTCTGAAACTCAATAAGTTGGAGTTATTAATGAAGGAACTCTAGTCATCCAGAGCATGCCAAACACGGCTCTGCCAGGCCTTGCCCTTCATCCTCATCAAGCTATGTTCCCTTATTTGGCCACTTCCTCCTCCTGCCACTGACTATCAAGGTCCAGCTAACAAAGTATTGGAGGCTGGCAACCAAAGGCCCGCTTTGGGTCACCTAATTAACATGCCCAATTAAAATTAAACACTTCATCTTCACAATCTTTATAAAGCACCATTTGCCTACGGGCCACATCTGTCTTGTCTCTCTCCAGAGGTGGTCCATTGTCTGTCCCTAACCCCAGAAAAAATATTCCCCTCCCTTGTTCCCTTCCCCTTGTCCCTCACCCTCTGTTTCCTGTCTTTGTCTCTTATTCCCTGCCCACTGTCCCTCTGTGTCAAATAAATCTTTGTGCTGAGAACTTGTTCTTGGGGAATCCTGAGCCAGTACTGATTCCTCCAATTTAAGATCTTCATTTTATGATCAGAAAATGTTCAACACAGCAGTTCTCCCAATTAAAATCATCATAAACAAAGGCACAAGCTTTGAAAATACTCCATGATGACTTTATGAGCAAACACAGCAAGGTAAGTTTATAATGAATACTGGATTCAATATTGATGTGACCCTCATACAGTGAGTTATAATACAGCAACATTTCAGTCTTAAGTGCCTTCAGCTATTTTAATGTTGTACATGCAAAAAACAAACAAACAAACAAACAAAAAACCCAAAATATATAAAAACATGTGATTAAGATTGTAATATGTCTTGGCTATGGGCGATACAGATTTAGTCTTTATTTAACTCAGATGTGGTACTTTATCCACTGTGATTTTTTTGTATTAACATTTATTTTTCTTTTTTTAAATTTTTTTTCAAGACTGAGTTTCTCTAGCTTTGGGTGTCCTGTAACTTGCTCTATAGACCAGCCATACCTTAAACTGACAGAGTTCCATCTGCCTCTACTCCCAAGTGCTGGGATTGCAGACATGCACTACCACCTCCTGGCTAACATTTATTCTTAAAAGCATTTTGGGGGGGGGGGCTAATTTTCCATCCTCTTTTTTTTAATGTTTATTTATTACTTCAGGTTACATCTCCATCACAGTGCCCTCTTTCCACCCCTCCCAGTGCCACCCTCCCACCCTCTACCCCCTATCTCCTCCATCCCACTTCTCCAGAGTGGAGTGTCCCTACATATCAGTCTCCCACTCCAGTTCAGCAGTCATATGAGGGCCAAGAGACTCCTCATACACTGGGGGCCTACAAGGCAGCACCACTAGGGCCAAGTGTCTCAAGCATTTTCTTTACAATACTATTGACTACCGAGACAAGCTATTCTTACATGTTTTACTTCATTCACCTCTCGATAACTCTGGCCCTGAGTCCCCATCACTCTGCCTGTTGATCAATTTGAATGAGCTTGGAGTATGATAAGGGAAAAAGACTGGACTGGTGGTGTGAGCTTTCTGTCTTTGCAGGGGATGTTTGTACCAGCGCTCTGGGATCTTGACACTATCCTGGCTTCCTCTGGCTTGCCATTGGGCTTTCCAGGCATTGAACAGATTATCCCTTGGGTAGAAAAGTTTTTGGGAGCCAAGGAGTGGTAAAAATTAACATGAGGCCTGCTGTTTACAGTGGGGGTTGTTGGTGCTCAGAGAGACTGGCCCTTCAAGAATTTGATTTGCTTCATGGAGCTGCTCATGGTGGACCATTCCTCCAGCCGTGCCATGTCATTTCTAAATTATCCTCTGCCACTCAACAGAGGACTCAGTGCCAGTTTTTAACATCTTACAAGGGTGTGTCCTTGAAAGGAAGCAGCCCCATCAGTTCTGAATGCATTTAGGATCATGGTAGTTAAGCCCTCTGGAGGGACATTGAGCATTGAATGGAGTCCCTGGCACTACCATGAACCTGGTCTTTGGGTTCAGTTTTAGTCATAGTCTTCCTTTCTTTATGGGCAGATTTCACCATTGTGGATGTTACCATTTTACAGGACTAGTGGATTCTGCAAATGTGTGTTTATCTTAACTTAATATATTCATATAAAAATATAACAGTGCAAGAACAAAGCATATGTTGACATTGCAGGGTTCTTTTGACACTTCACTCTGTATTGCTCCTAGCAGTGACATGTGAAAATGGCAAGCTTTATTAGCTAAGTTCAGGACAATAGGCAATATTAATTTCAAAGGAAGTGTAAAAAGATATGCAAATGTGATCAGCTCCCAGGAAAACACCCCCGGCTTTGGAATTATGCAGTTTAATAAACACTCGTTAAGAAGCTTCACACACCAAACATCAAATTTTCAAGCAAGTATTTCTGATCATGTAGTGTTTGTGAAGAATGCCAAGATTCCCTCAGCTTTCAGAATTCTAAACTGGGACACTAGGGTGTGCAAAGTGGTAGATTTTTCTGTATCAGTCTCTTGCTGCTGGAAAACCACAGGTACTTCTGATTGTAGAAATCTATGTTGTTATTTTCCAACTGAAAGTGTAATTTAGAAGTTTAAGCCGTTAGACTAGAACCTGGAGTCAAAATTTCCAAAGCAATCGTGTTTATCCAGTAACTGACAAGGGAGAATTGTTCATGGATTTTTAATTAGCTCCTCGGATGAGAGCAACTTCACACGAAATTTTATTCCACAGCCTCCTTGGGACTTTTCTTTCTATGTGCAAACTTTCCAAGGAAGAGCCTAGCTCATGTACCTGCACAGTGGAACAGCTGTTAGGAAGTAGTGTAGGATTTCATCACCCGAACCCCAAGTTAAATTTTTTTCATATATGAATGATGTGGGGTTTTAGGGCATTTCAATGGACTGTATAGAACCTGAAAACAGCATTAGAATGGGTTTAAACACACATCAGTGGCATTTTGTTCTAAATTACCTCTCTGTGGCTTTTCTCAAGCTTTGCATTATTATTTAGTCTTGGGTTAAGAAATCAAGAGATAAAAAAAGGATCATAAAGAGCGATAATGCTAATGTAGGCAAGCAAAGGGAGAAGTTATTTTTACACACTGCTGGTGGCAACTTCACTGTACTGAGTACTGTTTGAACCAGCAATTCAGCGGCAACATATTTGTCTTAAAGTAGTATTTGCACAAAGATGTGTTGCTGAGAGTTGTTTGTGATATTAAAAAGAAGCTGAACTGTCTGAAGAGCACAGTTCTTCGTTAAATATTTTATGTGTCTATACAGTAGCATACCATGCAGTCTCTTAAACAGCCAGTGCTGACAATTGGGTAACATAGAAAGATGTTTACCACATGTAAAAACTGATACTTGTTACAAAGAAGAGAGTCTTGTACACAGAGGAAAAGACATGACCAGGTTTATACATATTAAAAAAATGTTTAATAGAAGTGGGACTGGGATTGTAGATCAGCTGGTAAAGTGCTTGCCATGTGAACGTGAAGGCTCGAGTCCATGACCTCAGAACCCACATAAGAAGTTAGGCATGGTGGGGCATTCGTGTAATTCCAGGGCTGGGGAGACAGAGTCAGTGAGATGCCCTGTTTGAATAATATAAAATATAATGTGATTGAAAAAGACACCTAATGTCCACCTCAGCCCTTTGCCTGCATGTACACATGTGTATGTACACATATATGCCTGTACACACATATACACATGTACATACATACACACACTCATCACTGTACTTATATAATGTCTTGAAATATTAACAGTTCCCTAATTTTTATTTGGTTTTGATGAGCATAGTTTTGAGGGCTTTTTCTGAAACAGGGACTAATTTGTCATAAAATTAATAAGAATTAGGACACCCTAATTGAGAGACAGTAAAACATGATGCAGTTGATAATTACTTTAGAGAAATGTCGGGGTGCAGAAGAGATTTTCACTGTGTTTATGGTTTTCTCCAGAGAAGGATTTCCAGGATTGTGGTGTGTGAGCAGTGTTGTCCAGGAATCTGGGTTCTGTTTATAGGTTTCTGGAGAGACTGGCCTGTGGCAGGAGCCTGTTGGGAAGGCAGCTCCTGCAGAAATGAAGTCCATGAATCTTTAAAATTGCCCAGAGTTCCATAGGTAAAGAGTGCTCCATTCCTTTACACCCCTTTTTATAATAGGATGAGGGGACTTAAAACTAACCATTAAGGGTATCCTGTATAAGTTGAATACAAAATAGGGCGTCGTGTAACTAAATTTCAGATGTAACAACATTTGATTATGTGAAAATTTTACAAATAAAAAAAAATAAGTGAATCCTTTTGTATGGTAGGACTCAGGAGGTCATCTCAAGTGATAAACTACAGGAAAATGTTTAAGCAATATGTTACTGAAAAAGTGCATATATATATATATATATATATATATATACTGTTATTTAAAATTACAGAGAAAAAGAAAGGCCAGAAATCCTATAGAAAGGTGATCAATGACTGAGAGTGTTAAAATTGCTTTAAGAGTAATCGTTAACCACATGGAAGTATGCCCTGCTTCACTTGTAAGACACATGAGTGTAGAAAAAAAAGCTAATTAAACTATTTAACCAGTATTACATTATCTTTAATTGGTTTAGCTGTGTTAATCCTTAACCCGCCATTATAATGAATACACACAGTCACCACATGGATCTTAACAAGCCTAGGCCTGGGTTGTGCAATCCTAGCCCATCTAAGCTAGCTCATAATTCTGTTACCCAAATATAATCCCATATATACATATGTCCCTTTGGACTATTATTCTCCATGCTAAGCCAATGTTCCAGGCCACGTGGAAGGATCTTCTTTAATCTACCCCATGGCGTGTCTTCCTTGTTTATTCCTGGCTTCTCTTCCCAAGATGTTCTGTGTCTATCTCTGTAAAAGTTTGCACACCTTAGTCCCACCTATCTCTGCCTTTGTCCAATGTCCATGCCTCAACATTTATTTAAACAATCAGAGACAATTAAGTAACAGACAGCAAACAGGACTAATCAACATTTAGAATGCTTAACAGCACCCCATCACCTGTAGAAAGGTGATCAAAGACCCAGAGTGTTAAAATTGCTTTAAGAGTAATCTTTAACCACATGGAAGTATGCCCTGCTTTACTTGTAAGACACATGAGTCATTTCATTATCACATAAAATAATGGAAGCTTCCTATATGTGTGGAAAGATTGCTTGAGAAAGTTGTGGTAGCAGAATGTCATGCTGTGCCATGAAGTAGAATGAGGAAGGGCCCTCATAAACAAACCAATCTATCGTAAGAAAGAAGCTGTCATGAATAAACCAACCCTAAAATGAAACAAACAATAAAATAAATAAATAATAAAATAATAAAAAAATAATAAATAAAATGAAGTGAAACAAACAAACAAAATACCATAAAGCCCTAAAGCAAATACAAAAGAATCTCAACTTCCTCTCTCTTTCTGAATGTGTTTCTTTTGTGTTTGCAAAAGAAATAAAGGAAAAATAAACTCGGAAGAAATGAAATTGTTGGTCTCCCAGAAGTAAACAAGACAGGAAAGAGAAAAAGATGATACTTCTCTGAATGTACATTTATACAGCATTTGCTTTGAAACTAGCTTAATATTCTATAAATATAATTCACAAAGACAGGAGAGAAAACATAATGCAGAAGTAAGTATGTCTAACTGCACATCACATGGGTAAAGTCACCATAAGAAAGAATTCCTACTTCGACATGTGTCTTCAATTCTAACGAGACAAAAACTGGAGAGAAACCCTAAGGCTTTTTTCATTTATTGCTTATATTAGTGCAAGAGGATCGATTTTTAAGTTATTTTGTATCTGTTATAGGGTTATAGGGATACTTGGGGAGGAGCTGAGGCGGAGGAGCTGAAAAAGTGCATATATACATGGGATGGCAGATAGCCAGGAAAAGTCTGGAGTAATTTGATTGATATTACAAATGTCAATACGAAAGCCTGACTAAATATACATTTAGAATGTTTGCTCTTTCTCCTCTTATAAGGCTTAAAGGAATGGTGCCTCTAGAACCAAGGAAGGTACTTTATTTCTCATTCTTGTTTCTAACTAGTTTTGCCCACTAAAGAGAAAAATGGCTCCTTGGAGAAGTGGCTGATTCAAGACCTAGGGAAGAAAAAAACCACAAGGAAAGCCTGGGAGATTTTGTGGTATCGCAGATTTAAAAAACTCATAAGAAAGAGAAAAGATGAGGATGTTGGGTGTGTCAGAACAGCAGAAAAGCTAGTCAGAAAAAAGACACTTAAGGATCAGATGGACAAAGTATACTGTATACTGTAATAATTTGAATATGAAATGTCCCCCACAGGGTTATGGTTGAATGCTTAGTCTCCAGCAGGAGGCAGGCAATCTTTTGGAAGGTTGTGATAAGGTCAGGAGGTTAGAGTATTTGGAGAAAGTAAGTGTCAGGGGTGTGCCTTTGATGGTCCAGCCTGTCTTCTTCTCATCTGTTATAATGAGAATAGCTTCATACTTTGTAAGCAGGCACACATGTACACATGCACACACACACACACACACACACACACACACACACACACACACACGCACACAGGCACACACTGTCTTGATGTTCTGTACAAGTGCATTGGACAAAAACTACCATTGACAGAGCCCTATGAAACCATGATCCAAAATAAATCTTTACTCCTTCAAACTGTATGTATCAGATACTAAAGGAATGTTGAACTGTAACTAAGGTGGGGGAGGGGAGAGATCTATTCTATACATTAGAATAGTTGCTAAATATATGAAAGGAATGATAGAATTAGGAAGCCATCACTATTTTATAAGTATTATGTTAGTAATAGATCCATAATAGAATTATCAGTAGATACTAAACCATGGAAGTTTGTGGAGTAGCAGGGTGCTTGAATTATTTACTAGTTATAAAACATAAAATGAGCATGCACATCTACACAGAACAGAGTTGTCTGGCAGGTGACACTTTATTTAAGGATCAAGGTTAGCATATGATAGCAGACAAACTTCCCATTGTTGCTTCTTGGTGTAGTACAACCAGAGAGACACAGTGTTCCTTACGTAGCACATCTTTCAAAACTGTGTAATGTGCCCCCTCTGCTGAGGTAATATTCTGCCTTTTGTAAACATCTCACAAAGGCAAGGCCTCGCCTGCTCAAAACATTGTAACGGGCAGAGGGGCCTCAGGAAACATGGCAGAGGAAGCAGAGATGAGGATGGGAAGAGGACAGAACATTCCTGGGATTGAAGCAATGTGTATATGTACTCACATGTATGATATTCAAGCCCCTGCATCTCACACTGCACATATAAGAAACCACCCTGTTCTTAGAAGCTTTGTTGTTCATACTTAATACTCAAGTGATTTAGTATGAATCCATGTTTATCTTCTGAGGGAGAACGAGGCGGTGGGGGGGGCAACACGAGACACAACTAGTTACGTCCAGGCAGTGACCCACGGGAAGGATACTACGCGGGAGCCTGTGGCAGGACCCTTGCATCCTTCTGTATGCTTTGTTAGGAAAAGAAAATATTCCTTCAAAATGAAAAAAAGAAAAAAGAAGAAGCCCTAAAAGCCTTTACTTGGTCTTGCTTTGTTGTTTGTCCCCACCTCCCAGAAGTCTTTCCTTCACTGTGTAGTCTCTGCCTCTAGTCCCTGTTTCCTGACAGCTCCCTCCATTCCAACTGTCTTTCACAAATGACTCTCACAGCACATGTACATCTATTACCTTTTGATGAAAATTGTGTTTCGTTCACTGCTAACCTTGGGCCTGGGGTTATAACAAAGGGGCAGAGTTTCTATGTTCTTCCTCCCATGCACATGTGGCAAACATTGGTACCCCTGGAACAGCCACGCACAGTCTTGCTTTGGAATGCTGGGGTCACTGCTGGAGCAAGCTGTGCATATACTTTTGACACTCAGTTACATCTGATAACATCCATCTAAGGTAAAGCCTCTTAGAGCTAATGTCTGTTAATATTTCATTGTATCGAACTACCCCCTTTCAGACTTGGTTAATTTAGACAGTGGTTAAGAGATACCATCTTTTGTCATCTTGGGTTTCAGATGCCAAAAAAGCCAGATCAAATAAAAATGCCTTAGAAACCATGCCGGATATTTGACATACCTGGTGGAAATGAATTGGGAAGTTGTCAGAACCTAAGTGTTGGTTTCAAGGATGGCCAGTGTTCAGAGAATTCACTCCTGACATCCTGATAACAGTGAAGCCTCCCTGGTTTTCTAGAACAGGCTCTACTAGGGAAATAGCAAATGGTATATTCTATTCCTCAGGAATTTCTACCTGGCTTTGATTGTGTGTGCTGACCCCTGGTGTGGGTCCTTGGTTTCTCTCTTGGTTTGGGATGATACCCTCTTTATTGTGGTCGAGATACTTGATTTCTATTTCCTTGAAAAGTACCTGCCAGATGGATCCCCAGATGGGCATGATATGGGCCAAACAGGAATGATGTGTTTTGGAGATAGTTCAGAGGTAGGGGTAGATGTTAGGGAAGGGGGCCCTTGAGAGTGGTGGCTGCTGGGCTGAGCATGTACGTAATAGCTGCCAATCAAAATATACCAGTGTTTGCTAAGCCCGTAGCCAAACCTTACCTTCCAGAGGAAGCCATCAGAAAGAAGGTGACTTTCTTGTTGTTCAGATAGTATGTGTGTTAGTTACTTTTCATGGCAGTGACCAAATATTTAGCAGGAAACAACTAAACAAGGAGTGGGTATTTATCTCAGCTCACAGTTTGAGGGAAACAGCCCATCACAGCAGAGGAAGCTCACACATGGAGAGTGAGATTCCTATCTCATTGTACCTACCGTTGGGAAGTAGATGGAATGAAAGCTTGCTCTCTGACCATGGCTTTTAGATGGTGCTACCTACATACTGGTGTATCTTCCCACTTCAGGAAACTTTCCTGGAAAGTTTATAGAACACTCTCATAGGCACCCAGATGTGTGTTTTCCTGAAGATTTAAATCCAACCAAGTTGACAATTAAGATTAAATTAATCAGTAAGTATTGACCGAATAGTAGTAGAGAAGGCAGAAAAAGGAAGACTTTTTCTTCTATCCATCTTGGTTTTTGGTTGCAAGTGGTACAACTAAAAAACAGACTAAAGACTAAAAGCGAAAGACACAAGAATGCAATGAAACCTTTAGGTGACCCAGAAACCTTCGTAAAGAAATGAAGACTTTAGGAAATGTCTGAAGTTAAATCTGTTATGTTTGGCTTGAGTAGGAACAGGAAAACATGGAAGGATGATGTAACAAAAGATAATGAGTAAACATAGTAAACAGCATGATATTCACTGTCTTAGTCATATTCTATTTCTGTATCCAAATATTCAAGGTTCATTTAATTCACGGTGTTAGAGGCCAAAAATCCCAAGTCAGGCAGCCCTATGTGTTCGGCCCTGAAGGAAGAAGAATATGCAAGAGATACAGAAAGAGCTCTGTACAAGACAGACCACCAGGAAGGCCAGGCTGATCTTTTTATATTAGTTAAATTTTTGTGAAATCTAACTACCAGAGAGCTTTGTAACAGAGCATTTTTATTTAAAACACATATTTAATAGTACTTAACAAATATCTATAAGACATCTATAATCTATAACCTAAAACCTAAAGCTTAATACCCATAAACACTTAATTTCTAAGAACACCTAACCAATGCTATTTTAACTTTTTAAAAAGGATATTAATATTCTTAGCATAGGTCTGTGCAGGATAACTTGGTTTTTGATAGTCTGGGTATAGCAGTCACTGTAAACAGTCCTTTCAAAGCTTAGGGTCCGTTGGGCCTAGCTTTTCCTGTTCACGTGGCCAGTTAATAAGATCAGTCGATTTTAACCGCTAAACTTGAATTCGGCTTCCTCCATCAGCTGAGACTCATTTCTATAATGTCCTCAGTCTGTGTATGCTTCGCAGCCTAGTTTCTCACCATGGCCTTTTCAGCAAAAGGTCTTTCTCTGGCGGACTTGCAGTGAAAAGTTTCTATCTTGGACTCTGCCTCTCAGTTTATGACCATTATGGTCTCAGTACTGATGAAAGGCAACCTTACTGTACACTTCTCCAGCAGGCATTGATTTCTCAGTCTGTGCTGAGAAACAGCTGTACCTGCTGTTTCTCAAATTTCTGCATCTTAAAATGCTCTGTATGCCAGTATACCATATTTTGGGGTAACATTTCCTGAAACTCATCAGAAGTAGTATGATTCCATTTCAGGAAATCTAAATGACATAAGTTTTTGTAAAGGTAAATGTGAGTACCACCTAGAGGTGTGGTTAAGGTCGTATGATCCATGCTGTGTTTTATACATAGCTGTTAGACCATGTGGTTTTTCATGTCTGTGTCTTCAAGTCCACTATTTTGCTTAACTTTATCTCATGGACATTCCCTCATACTGTTGCAAAGTTCTCATAATCACCATTTTAATGACTGGAGGCTGCTCTCAATGACAGAATTTGATATTCCCTCCACTGCAGGGCACTTAAGGTCCTTGCTGGTGCTTTGATGCCTTAAGCAATGTTGATGTCAATATTTATGAATCTATTTGTCTGACAACAACAAATGTTTATTTATAATTTATTTCTGTCCCTTCTCAAGTGAAGGATAGCTCTTTTTTCATTCTGGCCTAGGGAGATATTAAGAAGAATATGAGATGGAATTGTAGGTTTGGGGTGACAGAGAGAGGATGCGCTAATGTCCAATGCTCCAAATGGGGACTATACAAAGAGACTCTCCAGTAAGGGGGAGAATAAAGGTGCCCAGCAAAAGGGCTGGAGACCGGGAGGGAGTATGTAAGAGAGCAGGTGTGGTGTCCCCACTAAAGCTGAGAAAAGTGTGAGACTGGCATGATGCTTGTGGAACCTATGGGCTCACCTGGTTTATATTCAGAAAAGAAAGAGGAGTATTTGCATCAGCTATTGCTATCATTTAAAAAAAGAAAACAAACAAATAAAACCAAGTCAGATGAAACCTGAGAGTTTAAAACAAATAAAGTAGTTCTGTTGGAGCTCATCTACATGCCTCTGAAAATTATTGCTGAGATTTAGCCCCCTTCCAGCCACAGGCCCGAGGCCGAGGCTGATAGTTAGGGAACAGAAAACCAAATCATCTCTAAGATCCACTCTTTTTTATCAGGAAATTCATGCACTTTTTTCTTGAAGTTCATGAGGGGTTACATTCTAATCCTGTGCCATGTCTGACTTGAAGGCTAACTTGTAGCCTAGTGTCCCCTTAATGTCACAGGCTCCTTATTTGCTTATTTAGTGACAAGAAGACCAACAGGATAGTATTTGTTGAAGTGGTGTTGACTTAATGCCTGGGCATTTTTTTTTCTATTCAAGGCTCAGAAAGAGAGTGTAGTAAATTGTCATAAATTGCACTGTCCGAGAAAGCAAATGACATTTCATCAAACAGAAGTCTGTTCAGGAGCCCGTCTTTTCCAGTTTCTGAGAATGATTGCAAGAAATAGAAAATACAACTTCAAGTGGTCTAAATGATAAAAAGCATTTTACTGGCTTATCTATGAAGGAAAAAAAATATACAGATTCCCATGACTTGAAGAACTACTAAATCCAGAAGATAGGATGGACGATCCATTGTTTGTTCTTGGGAAGTGTCTCCCTCTAATGGCAAGAAGTCATCTAGTAAATTTCAACCTACTAGTTTATCAACCCAAGTTCGTGCGACAGTTTCCCACTTCCAATAATCCTAATGGAAGTTCAGTGCTTCTTTTGGGTTTAATGGCGAGGGGATCACTAACAAGATATGGGGTGGTGAGGTGGTGATGGTTCTCTGAAGCCATGAGTGGATACAATACTATCAGAACAGCACAAACCAAGGCTAGTAGATTTTTTTTCAGAAAATTGTTTTTTTTGGCAAAAGATGACAGGGGCATTGATGATGGACATTTGTAACAACAAAGAACTACTATGAGGTAGCCATCAGTAGCCCATCAATCCAGGAAACACAGCCAGTAGAACTGCCCTGGCCTGCCTGGGAAGTCTATAAGGCCAATGTGAAAGACATTTTCTGCTGACTGTCCCAGTATCATTGTTTAGTGGCAGGCCCTGTCTTTGGCATCAAATAAATCCTAATACCACTAAGCAGAAATTAAAAAGCATTAATGAGATCTTCGACCTACTGATGTATGACCATGCCTGTAGCTCACGCCGTTGATGCATGAAGTCAAGCATCTTTTCCCATTGGGGATGTCATCATTTAAATGATGCTATTGATTTTGAGTTTTGGCATGGCTTCTTTCACCCTGGAAGGTTCCAAGTTGCCTGAGGGGATGTAGTGGAAGACATAAGTAACTCCATGTTGTGTAGTTAGGAAGCAGACCCAAGCTAGCTTAATTATCTGCTCCAGGGCAGCTTGTCATACACAGAGCTCGTGGGAAAGCTGGAGCCGATCCTGGTGTGTTCTGTGTGCCCTGATCAATTCAACTGCTTCTAGACACTCATGAATTCTAGTTGCAGAAGGACTTGCTAGGACAGCAATTGTGACAAGAACAAATGCAGGCTTACAGAATGAACTTCCAAATTACCCACTTGTGTTGCTTCATATACTGATTGCTAGTTAACCACACCCAAACTTTGTGATTTAAGCCAGTTATGAATTATAGTTTTTTTAATTCTTAATTTTATTTTTTCTCACATTTATTTATTTCTTCAAGTTACATCTGTATCACAATCCCCTCTTTCCTTCCACTCACGGTCTCACCCTCCTACTCTCTTCCTCCTCTCCCTCCTATCCACTTTTTAAAAAAATTTAACGTGTATCTTTTTTCTCCAACAGTTCTCCATTTTAGTCCAATAAAGGGCTCTTTTTCTTGTAACAAAAAATACAATACAAAATAATAAGAACAATTAGGTAACAATTATGAAAATTATAAGGTATTATAAATCCAAATACATAAGAATACACATTTCCAATGTCCAGTCCATATGTGTTTGGCAACAGATAATAGTTTTAGAAGCTGCTTGCTCTGCACTTCCTGTTTATTCAGATGTATTTATCCTTCACAGGTCTCTGATGTGGTTGAAGACTAGATAGTTATAGTCTCACAGTTACATTTTAAGTTATTTAGGAATTAAAAGGATGTTCTAGGTCTAAGAAGATGTTTTTAAGTTGGTAATATAAGTTAGGATGGAAGTGCAGACTGTCAGACCCCCTGGAGAATGGGATTTGTCTTATAGAAATCTGATTATACTTTTCATAGTCTTCTTTACTGCCATGGATGTGTTCAGGAAATATGTTTTACTAAAAACAATGAAACTTAGGCATTGAATGAGACTAGAGAAAATGAATAAGCATGTTTTAACCACTAGTATGTAATCCAGATCTCCTTAGAACATAGCCACACGTCCTCATAGTTCCTGGCATGGAAAGATCACAGACTCTGAAGCAGGTGACTCACGTCACAGTCAGGACTCAGTTACCAATTTCCTGTTTCTTTGAGAGAGTCACTGAATCACTGGGGTCCACTTCCCTACATCCAAGCCAAAAAGATTGCCAAACACACAAAAACAAAAACAGAAAAAAAACAAAGCAACAACAACAGCAACAAACCTCTTAGATTGCATTTAGGGCCTATGTTCTCTTAGTCTCCAAATAGACATTCAGGCTTACCAGTGAGCCTTTATGAGGGAATGTTCCTCTATGTTGTCATAGAAAAGAATATTTACAATTAAAGCGGAAGCTCTTATTTTTAAATAGTCTTTGTTCTTTTCCCTGTAATTCTTGGTGTTACTTTAGCTTGACCAATTTCTTGACATTTATTACATTCTGGCCAGAACCCAGCATGTACTTTTTTTTTTTTTTTTTTTTGGTAAAATAGAGCTTTAAATTTTCACTGAATTATTCATTATTTATATCACATACAATTTCAAAGCAAAACTTTACCAACTCAGAAGAAAAGACATACACACAAAAACACATAATAATTGGAACAGAACTATAAGTCAAAATCATGAGAGGGAGGAGGTGGGGGTGAGGATTTATCTAGACAGCATGGACCAAAGTTAGTTCTGCCTGAGCTCAGAGCTTCTCAAATGGCAAAGGCTAAAAAGAGATGAGGTGCTAACTTCCATTAGCTACAAGGGAAAAAAATAAGAAAGCCTTTAAAAATATATGCGTGCAATTGAAATTGTCATAATTAGTAATATATACAAACTTAGTCAAATGAAAGTTGCTGTAAAATCATAGATGTACTAACTGTTTCTTAGATTCACTCCAGCCACCAACCAAGGTGAGTTGTAAAGCTCAGATCTGAAAAGACTTTCCCATAGATTGCTAGTGGATTTTAGTCTAGCCTTTGGAGAGAACATTTTAGGCGTAGGCATAGGATGCTGAGGAAAGAGGTGACAGGATGAACAGGCAGTTGAGACTGAGTTCTTCTGAAGCCAATTAGAGAGACTTATTTAAAATTAGGGACCAAAGGTAGGATTTGATTGTGGTGCTTCTCATAACAAATAGTATTGCATTTGTGCCTTTCCAACGTCTCTAGAGTCTGCGTTCCTGTTCTGTACCTGTCTGCCTACCCTTCTTTTCTGTTCCAACAGCAATGGCTCCTGTCCTCTCTGCCCCCCAGGATTCTAGCATCTGCTGTGCTCACATTCAGGATTACTTTCTCTAACCACAATCACAGTGATATTTTGCTAAGTACCATTGTCCCTACGAGTGTTGTTACATGAAACAATGTTTTTACCATTCTTGATCTCTTAGCCTTTTGATGATAGTGACATATTAATTATGGAACAGCCAAGAAGATTTCAGACAAAAATAATGGCTTTTCAAGTACTTCTCATGAATATTGGACCGCTTTCTAATTAGCATAGGCATTTTGCCAAGGTTTTTGAATCCTTATAATTTGGATGGCAAGTGTCCTGAGGAGGGATCATATTTGCTTGTATTCTCTGCTTGGCGTTTAGCCTGTTTTTAACAATTCATGGATATTAACACTAAAATAAGATAATCAGATTTGTCAAATAAACCCCAGATAATTGGGTTATACAGGCTTATATAGGGGTATGCTTTAAAAATAGCTTTTTATTAAGGAAAAAACAGGTTTTGTTTATTTTTGGTTATCATCAGAACAACAGATACTTATGGAGCACCTCATATGTGTCAGGTGTACTTTGGAAAGACAAGAAAGACATTATTCTTATTGCGGTTTTACTTTATTTGTGGGAGAAGACAAATACAAATATTTGCACCAATAAATGACCATCATATTTCAGGCATTGAAGATACCTCTCAGGGGAAGGAACATGTTAAGCTGTCAGAGACTGTTGGAGGAAGGGACAATTAGAGCAGGCCTTTGAAAAAGCTGACATTTGAGCTGAGAACTAAATGTCAAGAATGAGACCACCATGCAAAGGATTTTGGGAAAACATTGAAAGTGAAGGCAACTGCAAATTAATAGGCACCTACAGGAAGGCACTTGTAGCACAGCAGGGAGAGAAAAATGAGCCAGTGTGACTGCACAAAGTGGCATAGGAAGAGACCCAGTGGTAAGGTTAGGGAAGCCAGAGTCAGTTCTGCAGTCTTCATAGACTGTGGGTAGGAGTCCAGAATGTTCCCTGGGTGTAACAGCTTACCAAAGGAATTTTAGGCCAAGGCATGTCACAAACATATTTGTATATCTGCATACTTACCTTTGCTTGTGGGGTATATTAATCAGACTTCTTTAGAGAAACAGAGCCAATAGAATGAATACATATTACAAAGAGGATTGGCCTACACAATTTGGGCCAAACAATTCAATGCTGGTTATCTATACAGTGGAGACACTGAGAACGGTACACCTACTAAATCTCATCAGTCCCAGTCATGTGAAGGCTTAGAGAATTTCTAGAGAGCCTTTAGAATGGGTCTTCATTCTAATTTCAAAGGATGAAGAAGCTAGATTCCAGAGTCAGAAATAGATGGTAGCATCCAAGGGCAGATGCCCTTTCCAGCAGGCAGGCTGGCAGGCAGGCAGGCAGGTAGGTAGGCAGGCAGGAAGGCAGGCAGGTAGGCAGACAGGCAGGCAGGCAGGAAGGCAGGCAGGCCAGAAGGCAGGCAGGCAGGCAGGAAAGAAGGCAGGCAGGAAAGAAGGCAGGCAGGCCGGCAGGCAGGCTGGCAGGAAGGAAGGCAGGCAGGCAGGAAAGAAGGCAGGCAGGCAGGCAGGAAGGCAGACAGGCAGGCAGGCAGGCAGGAAAGAAGGCAGGCAGGCAGGAAAGAAGGCAGGCAGGCAGGCAGGCAGGAAAGAAGGCAGGCAGGCAGGCGGGCGGGCGGGCAGGCAGGAAAGAAGGCAGGCAGGCAGGCAGGCTGGCAGGCTGGCAGGCAGGCTGGCAGGCAGGCAGGAAAGAAGGCAGGCAGGCAGGCAGGCAGGCAGGCTGGCAGGCAGGCAGGAAGGAAGGCAGGCAGGCAGGCAGGCAGGCAGGAAGGCAGGTAGGCAGGCTGGCAGGCAGGTAGGCAGGTAGGCAGGCAGGCAGGCAGGAGTCAAATGTTTTTCCCTCAGCCCTCTTTATATTTGGCTACTGTGGCTGGAATGTAATACTCAGTCTGAAGGGAATCTTCCCATCCCAGATCTGTCTGGAGCTTTTCTCTTAGTTCCCTAACCGTCAGATGGGTTGTCAGTGGACCCTTTCTCTATGCTAAAGGGCTTCCAACCATACTTTGGCCTTTTAATGGATGTTTAATTCATTAATACTACAATTTAAACTTGACATTTAAAAACATTTAGATTAACTCAGATTACCTGTGCAATCTTATGAGTGTTACATAAAAGTCATCTTGAGTTGAACTTTTGTGTTTACTTCCTCAAATTCTTCCACTGATATTTTCAAAAGCATTTAAAATTTTAAAGTTTTTACTTTCCTCATACACATTTCTAAGATATTTGGAAGGGAGACACTTTAGTTAGCTTTCTATAGCTGTAGTAAAAATACCATGACCAAAAGCAACTTGGGGAGAAAGTTTAGTCCGTCATCCAGGGAAGTCAGGGCAGAACCTCAAACAGAGCAGAAACCTGAAGGCAGGAATTGAATCAGAGGCCATGGATAGGTTCTGGTTACTGGCTTGCTCCTCATGGCTTGCTCAGCCTGCTTCCTTTAGCTCTCAGGGTCACCTGCCCCGGTGTATCACCATCACCACCAGGGGTGGAACCGCCTACATCACTCCTTCAACAAGACTTGCCCTACCACAGGCCATTTTCTCAGTTGAGATTTCCTCTTATCCAATGATTCTTATCTTGTGTCATGTTGAAAACACTAGCCAGCACAAGGAAGTTTACAGCTAATAGGAAAAACCTTTCTAGGTTTTAAAATCACATTCTGACCCAAATTAACTGGACTCTCTTGGGCATAGTAAATTTGTTTATCTTAAGCACACCAGGGCAGTCAAATTCTTTTAAAGTCTTCTATCTAAAAATATAGCTTATTAATTGGCTTCACCTGGATAATTTGTCACATGATCAAATTCATGAAAGCCATGCATATACTTTTTTGAGACAGGATCTGGCAGGTCCCAAAGCAATCGGGCTTCTATCTGTGAATGGGTTAGAATATTAGTAGGAAGGTGGTAGGGAAAATAAAAGCCCCTGAGGGTCCATACATATTTCTGGGAGGACATCAGGCTGGCTTAAAATTCCCGATAATCTTTCTGCCTAAATATTGCCATAATGCATGTATTCCACCATGCCCACCAACAATAAGAATACATGATTTAAAAAGTGGACTTTCTCAGTGCTTGAATTCAGTCAGTTTGAAACCATAGGTTTCATTAGTGGTATGACCTTTAACATAGAAGATTGAACATGTTCTTGCTAAAGGCACAGTAACGTCTTAACAGGTAGATTGAGATTAGGTTTTCTGGGAACCTAAAGTTATTTCAATGTGACTTTAGTTGTGTTAATAGTTAGTATGTATATGGTCACTTCTTCATTAATCACTGTTAAGGACAAGCTCTGAATGATATATATTTGCATAGCAGAAATGATTGTCTTTCTGTTAAAGAAGAACACCTTGAGACTTTTCATCTTCTAGTTTAGAGTGAAGACTTTTTACAAAGGTATTTACTGCCGCTACAACTCCCTGCAATTTACCTGACTTCCTCTAGTCCCTGGTTTCTTACCTGTAAAATAAAGTTGATGCTCACACAGACTGCAGACATTACTAGAGGGTTATACGTGAACACACATGTAGTGCTGAGGAAAGTGGGGGCAGCATCTGGCACGCAGTAACTGTTCAAAAATGTTGTGAGTTTAACTGTCTTCTCTTTTTCCATTTGCGTAATTATGGGCATCACATAAACCTAGATTTGATAGATTCCATGTTGTATGAAAAATACCACAAACCATTTTTTTCCCCGAATGGTCCCTTTATAAGGAACAAGTGCAATAAGCTGGATAGTTCTGTGGTAGAGGGCTGAAGAATGAGGGTGTGGCCTGCTTGCAGGTGGTAGCTGGCAGTCAACACATTATCTAATTCATTGTTAGAGAGGCTGCCCAAGGGCCAAGTGAAATTCTAAGTTATGAAATGGGGACACTAGTTAAGTATCAGGTGTCAGAAAAGGTTCCAAAGCAATAGGGCTTCTGTCTGTGAGTGGGTTAGAATATTAGTAGGAAGGTGGGAGGGAAAATAAAAGCCACTGAGGGTTCATACTTATTTCTGGGAGGACATCAGTTTTAGCCAGTAACTAAGGAAACCAGGTAGAAAATTATAGCAATTGTTAAGCATCTACAGTAGCCAGACATGGTCTCCCATCTTTTGTGTCCTGTACATTTTCTTGCTCTTCTCCTGATACACTTACAATACGAACCTTCCTGTGTCTGTTTTATAAATAGTGAAACAGATGATTAAATCCTTTCCTGCTTATACATCTGGCAAGTGACCAAACAGAAGTAAACCTTGGGCTTCTCTCTTTAGAGCTCAGTGTCTTTCCATCACAGCAAGCTGCCCCAAGTGTGTTGTTGTGAAGCCCACGTCACTGGCCTCTAGAGTTTTCAATCCTGCCTATCTTGAGTCATGATTAGTTTTGAGAACAGGATGGGCAGAGACCACAAAAAGGATTCAGACTATGGTTGGAGTCTGGCCCCAGCCTGGCTACTGTGGTTCTCCACTGGAAACAGAAGGAAAGTTAAACTGATTGGTTATAAGTGGTGGTGATTCATAACCTTGAGTGTGGTGAGAGATGCCAGGTTTTCTAGAGCAGTGTAGACAGCCCAGCAGTTTTAGCATTCCATGTTGAACTCTAGAGGATTCATTCCCTAGCTAGCTAGCAGTTTCATTTGCTCCAGAAGTTGGAGCAAATGAAAGATTTGGTTTCCTACACAGAAAGGGATGCTTAGACTTCCCTGAAACATTTCTTGAGTAGAATGGGGCATTATTTCAAGATGCTGCTGCTACTGCTGTTGCTGGAAATATCATATATTTATAGTTTAATAAATACCAACCTTTCTTTATTTTATTCTCACAACAACTCTACAAGCCAGTATCTTCATCAGTGATATCTATGGACAAGGATGTAACTCTGAGAATTTTATTAACCTGCCCCTAGGTAACAGAGTGAGGAAGTGAGACATGTTTAATTATAGCCAATCATTTTATAACTGTAAACACATAAGATTTTGATTTGATGTAGTTGGGAAAGGTGGGCTTGTTTAACTTATAAATAATCATATCTGCTTCACATTGAAGTTTTTATTCTAGGAGATCACAAAGTTTAATAGCTGTGTGATTCACCTCCATAGTAGTAAACGGTGCTATTCAGCTTTCTGTTATATTTCCTCAATCATGGAAGTTTATCTCTGTTACCATTGGACAATGCTTTCTTAAGTAATATGTATACATTATCTAGGTAATATTTCTTTCCATTAGTTCATTATAAAATTACTACTTAGCAGTTCTTTTACCTTCCAAAGATATTAGAGCTGCTAACCACCTAAGGTTCCACCCTGGAGTCATCAGTATGAACTCTGCTATCCCTACCATCCTAGGAAATACACTTCAGACCCTGCCAGGACATTCAGACAGAGGCAGCATCAGCCAGGCCCCTTAGATAGAAGTGGCCTCAGCAAGAATCATCAGATAGACAGAAGCAACATTGGCCGGTACTATCAGATAGAGGAAGCTCGCATGGTTTGTGTACTTGCACAGTCTTCATGCAGAGAGAATGATAACCCTATCTGTAGAACAAGATCGAGCCTTTTGTGGAAGAATATACAGAGCAACAAAGGAAGTTGTTGAAAGAAACAGCTCTACAAAGCAAATCAACAGCTCCCTGGGGCACCAGCGAGAGCTTACTTTTACAAGGCTGTTACTAAATATTTTCCTGGCAGGACAGAAAACAACTTGCCCAACTTTACATGCATCTCTTTGGAGAAAGCCATAGGTGGTTATAAGAAAAAACATTAGATGGTTTTAAATCTTCTTCCCGCTAGTGAAGTCATCTGGAGAGAAAAATTGTGTCCTCCTGCTTTTTGTTCATCCACTTTGGTTCTGCTTTGCAGATTTTTTTTTTTTTTTAATGGAGCTGTTTGGGCATGTGGTCTCTTTCTCACTGACTCCCTGATGCAGCCCCTCCAGAAAACCCAGATCCAGGTATACACAAAAGCCAAGTTGATTGCCTTGGCACCCTACAAGTTTCTTGAAGCATTTAGAGGCCTGGAAGCTCAAACCTAAGGAGACAAAAGATTCAGGCTCTTTAGTAGGACTGTGCCATGCACTGGAAAGTAAACCAGTAATCCTCAGTTATTAAGATTTAGATTCCTTTATTCTATATTATGTGCACAAGTGCTTCACCTACATGTATGTTGGTGCACCACATACATGCCTGGTTCACACAGGGGTCAGAAGAGTGGGTTGGCTCCCTGGAACTGAAGCTAATGGATAGCTGGGAGCCAGCATGTAGGTGCTGGGAACTGAAACGGGGTCCTCTGCAAGAGAATTGAACACTCTTGGCCTCTAGCCATCTCTTCTCAGTTTCAATGTGGGGCAGTTAGGTGTTGTATACAGAATGAAGGTGGAAGTCCTGGCCTCATGTGAGTTGTTGCTGGTCTTTGGTTCTATTACTACTCTGTAATTCAGTTTCCTAAAAAAGAGTTAAGGATATTTAAAGCCATCATAAATTTGTTTATTACTTCCTGGAATATATAACTTGAGCTCTTAGGGTGGTCATTAAATTTGTATTCTCTTTGGATCATTCTAAATGATGATTTCTTTCAAAAAAATAACCATTATTTTGAGTTATAGTTTTCTGTGTTCAAAATCTTTAGAAACATGGAAATGTAATTGGCCAACTTATCAAAATGCAGAAGAGAGAAAAACAGGCAGAGAGAGAGAGAGAGAGAGAGAGAGAGAGACTGACACAAGTAGAAAGTGTAACCCACCCAATGCAGAGTGATTGACCTTCCTCCACAGTGTCTCATGAGGTGTGCATTCCTTCAAGCATGTGTGAAGTGGTTCTGCACTGAATTACTGCATTTACAGACCCCTAAGCTGGACAATGCATGTCCAAATAATTTGCTTCCTTCCTACTGTTTTTAATGTCTGTGAAGTTGTTCACTGCCTATGAATGTTTTCTACAGCTCATGACAACCACAAAGTCTGGAAGCATTTCCTTATAGCAAGGACTTCATACAACAAGCAACCAAGCATGGACTTATGGAAAATTAAAGCCACCTTTCAGTGGTGTGTCACTCATACAGGTCTGTATCAGACAAAATGTAACTTTTTCAGTTACATTTTGCTTTTCAGTGTGATTTTGCAAGGTGTGTTTGCCTGCCTCCACCCCAAAAGAAGTTTCTGTAATCAGTTGAACTGTCTCTTTGCTTCAGTATACTCCATTAAGCAAATGTCAAAGGGCGCTTAAAGTCCCGACCTACACATTAAATGTGTCACTATTTATGGTTTATATGGAATCTTTTAAAAATAGGATGAGGTCCAGAAATACCATTGTGCACCCATGGGACTTATTTTTTTTTAATGATGATATTTAGTGCTACAAAGATTGAGGCAGAACACTTGGGCCATCAGACTTGGTGGTGGGATCTTTTTTGCTGACAGTTCGATGGTACAAAGCCTGACTGGAGGAGAGAATCATCTGAGACAGAAGTTTCCAGGAGCTTTTCCTAAGGTAGTCACATAGTAGAAGCAGAATTTTCATTACAATGCCACCCTAAGGTCTCTGCTTCCATTGCAAAGGCAATGGTAAAACATGAAACATTATTCTAGTACGACTTATCAAAGTGATTCCAATGTAATAAGGACCATGGTGTGAAGTAGAACACATGCAAAAATATGTGGGCATGTGGATATGGGCAGGGAGGCAGGAGTACACATGGAAGGAGGTCAATACGGGACTCTTTGTGTTCGTAAAACTATGCTATCAGGGCTGTGTTTGTGACTTTTTTTTAGAGAATATATCATGAGTTCATTGACAAGGGTAGAAATTAATAAGGAAATATTCCATCCTACTAAAACACTTGGACAATGTTCAGAATGTCATGAGAATAGGCTGAGTGACTGTTTCCTACACAGTTTTGCTGGGGCAGGGGACTCTCATTTGCCATCAATTTTGGTTTGATTTATGAAAAAAATTCTTTTCTTCCAGATAGAATATTATTGTCCAGCCTGTGAGACTGAACAGTAGTGGAGTGTGCCCCTTTGTGCTTTCCTAATAAACTGATGACCAGTTACATACTGGGTCAATATATCCAGTGTCAGCCCATGCTCTATGAGGGTCTGGGGTCTGTGGGAACCAGAGCTGGATATTCTATGAGAGAACAGAACAAAAAAAGTTAAGTGACATGCTATGTTTCCATATGACATGACTGACAGATTAGATAGCATAATGCCAAGGTCTTCTAATGAGGATGAGCTTGCCCAGCAGAAATAAAATTCCAAGGTTCTGGCTGCATACAGCTGTGTGAAACTCCACATTCAAGATGCCTTCTCCCTCTAGGCAAACCAACAATATATGTAAAGTTTATTATGTAAACTTCTTTTCTCATGATGCTTAAATGCCTGTTGCCAACATTTACAGCAATTTATTCTTCCCCACTAACTATTTTCTTACCTTGTAAGTATGTTACTATTTCCTGTCATTTTTGGTAATCTCACATTATCGCCGAAAATCTAATATAATCAGCTTGAAGGTTTCCAGTTCATGCTGCCCCTGTGCCTGTATTAGGCTGCCCTTCCTGGAGGGAATGCAAGGCAGTGAAGGCCACTCACCTCATGGCAAGCAGAAAGTGAACAGGCGGGAAGAAGAGGAGCTAGGAGTCCCATATCCTCTTTAAGAACAAGCACCCAGTGATTTAACCACTTCCCAAGAGGCTCTCTTCCTAAAGATTTCCTCCAGTTTCATTCACACCATATCTAGAGACTAAGCCCTTCAACACATGGACCTATGAAGAACATTCAAGATTCAAACACATTTTATTTTAGGTATTTAAATCTACCCACAGGAGTCCAGTGTATTGGTATTTATTTTCTCCTTTCTAAGTCTATGGCCATGCTCACATACACTGAACATTGCAGGTAACAGTCAAATAACAAGATGAATTTATGTATCAGGACAAAGAAGAAAATAGATGCTGTGAGAACAGGTAGAGTGTGTGTTACTGAGAGGGTGTTCACAGTTGCTTATGAAGTTTGCGATGGATGTTTATGAGAATCTAAGTTGGCTCATTTGTTCTTCAGTCGTATTTACGCAGAATCATAAAGCAAAGTACTGAGGGCTCTTTCTGAGGGAAGAATATGAGAAAAAAAGGAGCACCCTCCCTTTTGGTATAAGGTATGAGCACCTGAAGGCATATCAACTCCTTACTTTTACTAAGTAAGAAGCAGATGCAGCAACCTGTAGGCATGCGGGGCCCTTGCTTGACTTATGGATTCTCGTTGTATACATTGACACCTCCAGGTTGCCTGTGCAGCCCAGACAATTTCTTCTCTTCAGAGCTCCTTTTTCTTCATCTTGAAGAGGTCCCTTGAGTTTTAGCAGCCACGTGTGGTCACTGTCTGGGTCCTTGGGAAAAGTGTTTAGATTTGAGTTGGGCCCTTAACCCAAGATGGTCCTTTCCGAAGTCTCACCTTTTAGTCTTTGCAATTCCAAGACAGGCAGTCACTTTCTGTGTGTGTCTGGAGTTGTCAGAGGTTAGCAGAGAAAGAGGCCTGTGCTTCCTGGGCTTCTGGCCACCTTTCTATTCCTGTCACCGGGTTACTCCCTGGCTGCATTTATAACACACTCTGCGTCCATAACCAACACCCTTCCATTTACCACAGCCTGACTTCTTTTCTCTTGTAATTAGGACACCATATGCTCTACAATGGCTCTACAAGCCATTAGTACATAAAACAACAAGAAAGATCAAGATCAGTGTTTCATGTGCGTTTAGAAGATTTAGGTGAAATAGACAGTAGCTTCATGTATAATGCATTATGGTTTTTTTGAAAATATTGTATTTTATTTCAGTTGTAACTGTGGTATGTGTGCCAAGATCACCCTGAAGCTGGTGTTACACATAGCTGTGAGCAGCCCAACTGGAAACTGGGCGCTGGTCCTCTGAAAGAGTCGTACACCTCCTAACTGCTGAGCCACTTCTCTGGCCCTGCTACGGCTATTTTTAAACCTCCAGTAAACATTCAGATCTTTCCTGTTGTGTTGGAAGAATCTTCCTTTAGATAAAGCACCAATCTGAGGTTGGTTCATCAGAGCTCGGTTAACCTAGGAAATCTGGTCAGAATGACAGATTAATGAAAGTGTTTAAAGACCCAAACTCACCCCATTTTAATGTGCAGGTAACTGAGTACCTCAGAAACTCTTCTCTTCCATTCACGCTCTACTTTGTCTCTAAAATCATGGTTATTCAAAGGCATCTGAAGGTAAAGTAGGTCTTTGGGTTTTCAGTTGGTATTTCAGTGTGTGTCCTGAAACTATTAGCCTGAAACTTTGCTTTGAGAATAATAAGTGAAAACAAAATATTTTATTGTATCTTTAGACTCAAATTGTACTTACAAGTCAGTTTCAGGGATGATCATTTAGGGAGGTGATGGGGTGGATTTGGGGTGCTAATGTCAGTACAAAGGGTTTGACTCCTAGCCATTGTTTTCATTTCCTTGGAGACTACTTCCTACTTATTCAGGAACAGCTCATTACAGAGCCAAGTGGATGGTGACTGTGTCCCACACCTAGGAAAGGGAAGGTCTACTGTAACAGACAGCTTTTGGAGGCTTTCTGTTTCTTACTGGTTGCTTCGGAGTATGGAATTTTATAAGGCACAAGCAACTAAGACAAGAATAGGGAGTGACAGCATGGAGTGACAAGTATAATATATAGCGAAATAACAGAATCCCTCAGGCAGGGGACACTTTCTTGCTGGAGAGAGAGCAAGCATCACTGTGTAAAATGGGATAGTTTTGAGGGAATTCCAGGCATTTATTTGTGGCCATTCAACTGTGGTCTAGGGTTTCACAGGATCCATGATAGATTTAGAGGTTAGGAAATACTGCTTTCCAAATGGAAACGGATAGCTTGTCATCTCAAAAGAAAAGAGCAGGAAGAAAGACGAATGTTCTGGCAAAGTCATCAGTAACCCTGTTATTCTGAGACCTGTAGTAGTCACCCACAGACAGTAGCTTGGGTGACAATCTTAAGAATTCTGGAATTTTTGTTAAATTAAATTTCATTTAATGTTCTTTAAAAAGCACAGAAGTATAAGAAGTTGCTTTCATCTTAATCCTAGGTATGGAGATATGGTACTGCTTTAGAAGCTGACTATGTTTTGTCTCGTGCTCTAGCAGAAGCATGGTTTTGCCAGCTGAAGATAATTTCTGCAATTGTGTGACATTTGGAATTGTGGGAACTTTTCAGTGGATATATTTTGAAAAATGACTAATTAAAATATTTACTAGTATTCATATTGTATTTAATTGGTTTGGCAGTATTAATCCTTAACCCGCCATTATAAATGAATACACACAGGCACCATGTGGATTTTTAACAAGCTTTGGCCTGAATTGAGCAATCCTGGCCCATTTAAGCTAGCTCATAATTCTATTACCCAAATATGATCCCATATATACATACATCCCTTTGGACTATTATTCTCCACACTAAGCTGATGTTCCAGGCCACGTGGAAGGATCTTCTTTAATCTACCCCATGGTGTTTGCTCCTGGCTTTTTCTGGCAAGCTTCTTCTTCCCAAGATTCTCTCTCTCTCTCTCTATTTCTTTCTCTCTTCAAAAGCCCACTCACCTTAGTCCTGCCTACCTCCATTTTTTTTTTTTTTGCCCAATCTTCAGGCCTCAGGATTTATTTAACCAATCAGAGACAAAGTAAGTAACATACAGGAAGCAGGAAAAATCAACATTTAGAATGCTTAACACCACCCCATCAGATATATAAATGCTAAAGCCACGATAGGTAGAATTGGTCGTTGTTGGTCATTTAGGGAGGTTGGTAACAGTTCATTAGTAGTTGTGGTTGAAGTAGAAATAAAATGAAAGAAATTCAATTTAGGGATTATCCCACTCCCTCTTTCTTTTCTATCATTGTTTCTCTCCTGTCTAGTTTTAGGATGTTAAACTGGGGAGATAAAGGGTGGGAAAAAGAAAAAGAAGAACAAAATAGCAAAGGCCAGTTGCAGCAGCTTATTGTCATGCTATCCGTCCTACTCTCTTTATGTTTTTATTTAAAAACTTGTATTTCTATTAAGGTATGTTATACCAAGCTATATTCTAGAGTAAAAAAGTTTGTCATTGAGAAAGGTCATGTAGGGTTGATTTATAAGTAACCACAGCTGTCTCTATTCTTCTACCTCCAAGAATCTTCCTTTAAGCTAGAAAAGGCTAGACTATGATATAGTAACAAATTAATCCTTGACTTACAGGGCCATAAGGCAAAGCCAGGTTTATTTCTTGTTCATGGTACATCTCTATCACATGTCAGGGTGGCTTTCCTTACTATCATCAGCTGGTAGAGCCACCAATAGCCTGTGGACTCTAGAAAGTTGCACCATCCAGATCATGTGACACTGGAGAATAATACAGGATTTTAGTTTTTCCTGATTTAGTTCTAATAAAACATTATTTTTTGTTACATCCCATTGGATAGGCAGAGTTGGTTATGTAGTCCTGCAGGACCCAAGAGTTGGGTAGAAGTCTCTGTGCCTGGACCACAGGAGAACAAGATAGATAACGCCTATAATACTATCTACCAGAGTCAAAATTTCTTAGAAATTTCTTCCTCCCTAAAGCTTGTCCTGATCAGTTCAGTTCTAAAGCCTCTTCTTTGAAGATCTGTTACCACCCATGCATTCCGTTCACTTGGCATTTAGCATTCACTGTCTTTGATATGTAAATGTTTTACTTATACATAGCTGTGGATGTGAATAAACACTTGCATCTCTAGGATGTTTCTTCTGCATGACTTTGATACCTGGAAAACAGACAACCTTATTTATTTATTTGTTTGTCTTAACATAACCTCCAGTAGTGCCTTGTGTATTCAGTAGGAACAAAATCTAGTTTATGGCTGAAGCCTGTAACATGACAGAACGTGGATAAGTAAATTTACTTATTTTAATTTATTCTTTAATGTATATCAAGTTCTATGGAAGGGGATGTTCATAAGGAATAGATAAAGAGTCCTCTGTCTAGTGATTGAAAAAGCTATTGTGGGTTTGACCTGCCAAGGGCCATGGACACTTCATGACAGGATACTTTCAATGTTTTGGCTTCTGCTCAGATAGAATAAACAAAATGGCAATCTGAAAAGAAGTGACTCATGACCCATGAATTGAAGTAAACAACTTTACCAGTCAACAGGAAAAAGGAAAAATCATAGGAACCTAAGTAATGATAAGGCCTTGGGAGGGCAACCACAGTAGAATGTGAGCCTTGGCACATGTTTGCAACAAGACTAGCACATGGGTTGCCAAGTCAGGATCTGATCATTTGATGGGGATGTGCTAGAGCTGAATGTGAAAATCAGTTAGTTTCTTGACATAGTTGCCACCAGATAGAGTTTGCAGAACTTGTTACAGTAGTTGTCTCTTGTTGCAGAACAAATAACACCCAAACACACCCACCTGAAACCCCAGGATACAGTATCTCCTGCCTTTTCTGAGAGTCATGCATTTGGGACAGGCTAAGCTGAGTGGTTTTGCTTCTAGACCAGATTGCTTGTCATCCAGGAGCTCAGCTGGGGCTGGAGGACACACTTCCAAAGTGTCTCACATCTGTGCCTGGCAGGTTGATGCAAGTTGTTGGGATTTCTGTTTCTTCTCATATATGGGCCTCTTCATGGCTTTGAGAATATCTTCCTGAGATGTGACCAGCTTGTATCAGAGGAGACAATCTGAGAGAGAAAACTGAGGAAAATCTTTAGTGACTAGTAAGTCTTAGCCTCAGATATCACATATGTCTGTAAGAGCCTGCTGGTCAAAGAGATGACTCTTGTTCCGTGTGGAAGCTGACTGCTGGAATATGAGTGCTAGGAGGTAAAGATCTTTGCAGGTACAGTATCTTTTTCCCCCTGCCCTTTCATAGAGGGAGATTCTGATTACAAGTAACATCAGGGACATTCCTCCATAGATTGACATTCTGAAAAGTAATTCTTGGTTGGTGCTTGACTTTAATTCCAGCACTTGGGAGCAAAGGCAGGTGGATCTCTGTAAGGTGAAGGCTAGCCTAGTCTGTATAGCTAGTTCTAGGCCAGCCAGGGATATGTAAGGAGACTCTGCCTCAATAGTAATAATAATAATAATAATAATAATAATAATAATAATAATAATAATAATGATAAATACTTGAGACTGGGGAGATAGCTTCATCTGCAAAGTACTTGTCTTCCAAATATAATATTTTAAGTTTGCTCCTGGGTGTGGTGGCATAGACCTTTAATTGCAGCACTTCAGACAGATCTCTGTGAGTTCAAGGCCAGCCTGGTCTACAAATCAAATCCAGGACAGCTCTATTACACAGAGAAACCCTGTCTTAAAAAAATTAAGTTTGTTTTCCAGAACCAGGGTGTGGTGGTATGGATAGACACAGATGGGTTCATGAATCTAGCCTAGCCTCCTTGGAAAACTTCAGTCAAGTAGAAAACTGTCTCAAAAAGGTCAACAGTGCCTGAGGTATGACCCCTTGGCTGTCTTCTGGCCTCCACACATGCATGTACTCACACACATGTATATGTGTACACAGAAGAAAAAACAGAAGAAAGCCGTGTGTTTGCAGCAGCTGTATGGCTCACTTGGGTTTGACATGGAGACCCGACCAAGCCCTTCCAGCTGATCAATTGCCCTCTGTCTGCCTTGCTCACTGCTTCTCTGAATCACTTCTCAAACATTCACAGAAGTAAATGAGTTTTAGAGTTTAAAAAAAAATCATATCTACAGCTATGTGAGAAAGGATGTTGGTCCCTCTCTTAAGTGAACATCAGCCAGGGAACAATGGAGCTAAAGGAGAATTTATAGGGGTTTCTTAGGTGTTGTCCCAGAAAAGGTCTCAAGTCTTTTATGCCTCAACTTTCCCTCTCCTATAAAATCAGCATTCTCATGCATGTCTCACATGGAGGCATGATGCTTGGTGGTTGTGACTTTGGGCTGGTCTCTTCACCTGCCCGTCCCTCTGCTTCTTTGTTCTCATGATGGGAAGTACCATGTTCCATATCATATGTTTGTTTTGAAGTGAAACAAAGACTCAGTACATGTGAACTGTGTTAACATGTGGAGTCTCCTGTCATTTGTTTATAGTTTGGTTGGTAACCATGTGAAGGTGGCATTAAGACTTTACTTTGTTTTTGAATGTACATGTTTCTGTCCTCCAGTTGATGTCCTCCTATGATGAATATTAAAATAAAGTACAATATCTTTTGACCATTGTCTCTAACACTTTGGCAAGTGAACTGCAGAGACTAATCAGTATCTGTTCTTAAACAAATGAACAAAAGTATGAATGAATTTATTAATTTCCCAATGAGCACCTGTCAAGTACTCAACTACCCAACAAAGATAGGGCATATTTTCATACCTGTTTTTTTTTTCAACTCATTCTCTTCTCTCATATTCAATATTTGATAGTTTGTTAGCTCTCTGTTGTTATTCTATGAAATTACTAGGATCTTAAGTGGTTTTAAACAGTCCACATTTACTATGTTATAGCGTGGTAGGTTTATAGCACAAAGTAAGTTTCACCAGGCTAAAATCAAGGTGCTGACAGTTCCGTGTTCACGGGATGCTCCAGGGAAGGTTCACTCAGGCTGTTGGAGAATTCACTTCCTGTCATGGTCATAGGATTAAGTCCCTGTTTCCTTGATGGCCATTAAGAGACAACCACTTTTAGCTATCTTGAGTATATTGCTGGCCCTCCCACATAGCCTCCTACATTTTAGAACCATTGAAAAGTACATCTTTCTTATGCTTGAAATCTGGCTCCCTGGTCTGGGGAGATAGCACACTGGATAATGCTAGATGTGCAAGCATGAGGACCTAGGTTGGGATTCTTAGCATCCACATAAAAGTTCAGTGCAGTGGCATGCATCTGTAATTCTATCACCGAGGGCTGGGAATGGAAGGGTCACAGCTGTTTAGTGGCCAGTCAGGCTAGGTGAATTGGTGAGCTCCAGGTTAGATGAGAAATCTGTCCCAAGAAACTAAAGAGCAATAGAAAAAGACACTTAATGGCCACCTGTCTTCTCTACAAATACATGCATGGGTGTGTGAACCTGCATACACATGTGTGTTCAGGCATGTGTATACACACATGAACATACACTAAAAGAAGCATAACTGCGGCTGATGTCCTCTCTGTTCCTTATCTCCTGCATCCTCTCCTGGCACCCAATTCTGGTGCCTCCATCCTTCCACTTAGGTATTTAAGGCCTTGTGTGATACAGAGGGAGGGCCCATGTTAGTCTTCTCATGTCAAAGTCACTTGACTGGGAACTGCAGTCACATAGGCATAGTGCCTTCATAGCAGCCACCCCTTTAGCATCTGGATTTCCAGGGCATGCCAATCAGGCAGGGGTAGGCACAGGATTTTGTCTCTCAAAAGGGTCAGTTAATAGCTGTGTTTAGAATGTCCAGAAAAACCCGCCATATTTTCAGTTACCTTCTGCCTCTCTGAGAGCAGGGATGGAGTTTTCTTTTTTTAACCAGTCCGACTTCAGGGTAGTATCCATCTCGTTAGCACACATTGTACAGGTATTTTATTAACCATTCGAATTGCTGGGCCCTGATACTTTGATTCACTGATTTTTAAAATGAATGTAAAAATGACAGGTTTCCTTGGGGCATGCTTGTACATCAGGTCGGCCCCCTCCTCCCTAAGCTCCCCCAGCAGACCCCCTTCTGTGCTCATGTTACATGTGTTCTGTTGCCCTCTCACCCTCCTTCTGTACAACTTCTTCCTCTTATATTGCTTTCTACTTTCATGTCCTATGTCAACATTCATACTTATGTATATTTACATATGCATATGTACACATAAAATTTTAAACTGGGATCCATATATGAGAAATACCTTGCACTCTGTCTTTCTGAGTCTTGATTAACCCCACTTGATGTAATACTCTCCAGATCCATCCATTTTGCTAAAAATGTCTTTTTTTTTTAACAGTTGAATAAAATTTCATTGTGTTTATCTTTCAAGTTTTCATTACCCATTCATTAGTTGATGTGCATCTAGGATGATTTCATTTCCTGGCTATTGTAAGAACAGCAGCAATGATCATGGATGTGGTAATATTGATGTGGAATCTTATGGGTACATACCCCAGACTGGTATACCTAGAATATATGATTTTGGTTTTAGGTTTTCTGTGAGGGGAGAAACCTCTACACTGGTATCCATAGTGGATGCACAGATTCATAAGCCTAGCAGCAGCAAATAAGTGGTCCTCTATCCTAACATTCTCACTAGCATTTGTGCTAGTGCTGTGCTCCATTTGCTTTATATGAGTGTTTTGCCTGGATATGTATGTGTGTACCATGCACCATGCCTGTATGCGGAGGCTTTGGATCCTCTGGACCTGGAGCTACAGATTGGTGAGAGCCGCCATGTGAGTACTGGGGAATGAACCTGGACCCTCTATAATATAAGCAGTGTCCTTAATGGCTGAACCATCTTCCCAGGACCTTCCTTTGTTTTCTTTGTTTTTAATTTTTTTCCTTTATTTTTTATTTCTTCAAGTTACATCTCAATCGCAGTCCCCTCCCTATTCCCCCCTCCACTCCCACCCTCCCACCCTCAACCCCCCATCCTCTTCCCTTTTTTTAAAGTTTAAGGTATATCTTATTTCCCCCTACAGCTTCCCCTTTCAGTCCAACAAATGGCTCTTTCTCTTATAATAATAAATACAATACAAAACAACAGAGGTAATTAGGTCACAGTTATGAGGGTTATATGGCTTAGCGTACATTCCCAATGTCCAGTCCATATGTATTTGGCACCTGACTTTAACATTCTGCTATCTAACCATCTCCATGAGTTTAAAGTTCTATATCTAACTCAACATTCATACTAACTTGCAACACCATTTTAAAAGCATCTTCTTAGATCTATAACACTCACTTGACTACTAAACGACTCAAAATTTAATTATGAGGCTCTAGCTATCTGTTCTTCAACCGCCTCAGAGACCTGAGAGGGACAAATATATCTGATTTTATAGGAAGTACAGGGCCTGCAGCTTCCAAAACTAAGAAATGACATACCAGTGGCTGCCTGGACAGTTCCCATTTTCTCTCCATATATTACAGCATCAATCTTCAGTCATTTGGCCCCGTTTCTCTAACAGACATTGATTGTAGAGCAGGGGTTATGAAGGACTTGCCTACCTTGTCTTGGCAGAGCTAGGCTGTCGACTTACCTGCTTCCAGGTTTTGTCCTTTTTGGACAGGATTCTGTCTATAGTTGGAGCAAGGAGCTTTTCCTACCAAGAGATAGGCTTGTGACTAATTCAATCATCTCCCACTGGAGATTCTTTGATGCTCATCTTCTACTTGGAGTAGAATAGGGGGTGCTGTCAGGAGTTTATATGTCTTGATATAAAAAATCTAAAGTTAAGAAAACATCTTTGAATACCATATTCTGCAGATCTCTTGAAGTTTTTGAAGAGGCCCTATCTATCTCTTATATTAGGGTAATCACATGTTGTTTGTCTCTTAGCAGCTTTATTTCTGATTAGCTTAGAAAATAACTATAATAGGCTGTCATAGTACTAACAAAATGACAGGCTTGCATAACTATTAGATTGCATTTCTTAATTATCCTAAACAGTTTATGACAATTAGTAGTAAAAGGCCGAAACATCACATTTCATTTTTTTTCTTTACCTCCTATCCCTTCCATCCTATTTCTCTGGGGTGGGGTGTCCTTATATAACAGTCCCTCATCTCAGTTCAGAGGTCATATGAGGGCCAAGAGCCTCCTCATTCATTGGGGGTCTACGAAGCAGTACCATCAGTGAAAAGTGTCTCATTGCCTAGGAGAGAGAAATAAAAAACAAACAACAAATAAGCAGACACACAGATAAAAAAGAATAAAAAATATAAAAAAAATATAAAAAAAAATGAATAAATAAAAAATAAAAAGTCTATGTCCAAGTTCCCTTTGGTGTGTTAGTTGCAGTATTGATACCTTCTACTATATAGCTAAAATCCTACTATAAGTGAATAGATGCCATATGTGTCCTTCTGAGTCTGGGTTAGTTCACTCAGGATGAGCTTTTCTAGTTCCATCCATTTGGCTGCAAATTGCATAATTTCATTGTTCCTGATAGGTGAATAATACTCCATTGTGTAGATGTACCACAGTTTTTTAACCCATTCTTCGGTTGAGGGACATCTGGATTGTTACCAGTTTCTAGCTATTACAAATAAGGCTGCTATGAACATAGTTGAGGAAACATCCTTATGATTCCGTGAAGAGGCATTTGGGTGTATACCCAGAAGTGGTATGGCTGGGTCCTGAGGCAAAGCTATTCGAAGTTTTCTAAGATATCGCCACACTGACCTCCATCGTGGTTGCACAAGCCTGCACTCCCACCAGCAATGGAGAAGGGTTCCCCTTTCTCCACACCTTCGCCAGCATGTGCTGTCATTTGAGCTTTTGATCTTAGCCATTCTGTGAGGTGTGAGATGGAATCTCAGGGTCGTCTTGAGTTGCATTTCTCTGATGATTAAGGATGTTGAACATTTCTTCAGGTGTCTCTCAGCCCTTAGGGATTCCTCCTTTGTGAATTCTCTATTTAGCTCTGTCCCCCATTTTTTGATTGGATTATTTGGTTTCTTGGCATTTAATTTCTTGAGTTCTTTGTAGATTTTGGATATTAGCCCTCTGTCAGATGTGGGGTTGGTGAAGATTTTCTCCCAGTCTGTAGGCTGCCGTTTTGTTTGAATTAGTGTCTTTTGCCTTACAGAAGCTTTTCAGTTTTATGAGGTCCCATTTATTAATTGTTGATCTCAGGTCCTGAGCTGTTGGTGTTCTGTTCAGGAAGTTGTCGCCTGTGCCAATGAGTTCGAGGGTTTCTCCCACTTTTTCTTCTCGTAGATTTAGTGTGACCAGCCTTATGTTAAGGTCTTTGATCCACTTGGACTTAAGTTTTGTACAAGGTGATAAGTATGGGTCTAATTTCATTCTTTCACAAGTGGACATCCAGTTGGACCAGCACCATTTTTGAAGATGCTGTCCTTCTTCCATTGTGCCGTTTTGGCTTCTTTGTCAAAAATTAGGTGGCCATAAGTGTGTGGGTCTCTTTCTGGATCTTCAATTCGATTCCATTGATCTACTGGTCTGTTTCTATACCAATACCATGCTGTTTTTACAACTATTTCTTTTAGTACAGCTTGAAATCTGGGAAGGTGATACCTCCAGATGTTTTTTTATTGTACAGGATTGATTTAGCTATTCTGGGCTTTTTGTTGTTCCATATGAAATTGAGGCTAGCTCTTTCCAAATCTATAAAAAAATGTGTTGGTATTTTGTTAGGAATTGCATTGAATCTATATATTGCTTTTGGTAGGATGGCCATTTTTATTATGTTGATCCTACCTATCCATGAGCATGGGAGATCTTTCCATCTTCTAAAGGCCTCTTCCATTTCTTTCTTCAAGGGCTTGAAGTTCTTGTTGTACAGGTCCTTTACTTGCTTAGTTAGAGTTACCCCCAGGTATTTTATGTTGTTTGTGGCTATTGTGAAAGGGGTTGTTTCCCTTATTTCTTTCTCGGCCCATTTGTTTGTTGTATAATGAAGGGCTTCTGATTTTTTTTAATTAATTTTGTATCCAGCCACCTTGCTGAAGGTGTTTATCAGCTGTAAGAGTTCTCTGGTGGAATTTTTGGGGTCGCTTGTGTATACTATCATATCATCTGCAAATAGAGATAATTTGACTTCTTCGTTTCCAATATTTATCCCCTTGATCTCCTTTAGTTGTCTTATTGCTCTAGCAAGAACTTCAAGTACTATATTGAAGAGATATGGTGAAAGTGGACATCCTTGTCTTGTCCCTGAGTTTAGAGGAAATGCTTCACGTTTCTCTCCATTTAATTTGATGTTGGCCACTGGCCTGCAGTATATTGCCTTTATTATTTCTAGGTATGGTCCTTGTATGCCCGTTCTCTCCAGAACTTTTAGTATGAAGGGGTGGTGGATTTTGTCAAATGCTTTTTCTGCATCTAGCGAGATTATCATGTGGTTTTTTTCTTTCATCTTGTTTATATGGTGAATGACGTTGATAGACTTTCATATGTTGAACCATCCCTGCATTCCTGGGATGAAGCCTGCTTGATCATGGTGTATGATACTTTTAATGTGTTCTTGAATTCGGTTTGCTATTATTTTTTTTAAGTATTTTTGCATCTATGTTCATGAGGGAGATTGGTCTGAAGTTCTCTTTCTTTGTTGGGTCTTTATGTGGTTTAGGAATCAGGGTGAGTGTGGCCTCGTAGAATGAGTTTGGCAATGTTCTTTCAGATTCTATTTTGTGAAAGAGTTTGAAAAGTATTGGTGTTAGCTCCTCTTTGAATGTCCGGTAAAATTCCGTGCTAAAGCCATCTGGCCCTGGGCTTTTTTTGGTTGGGAGATTTTTAATGACTGTTTCTATTTCCTTAGGGGTTATAGGGCTGTTTAATCTGTTTATCTGGTCTTGATTTAGCTTCGGTAGGTGGAATCTTTCAAGAAAATTGTCCATTTCACTTGATTTTTAAATTTAGTAGAGTATAAATTTTAAAGTAGGATCCAAATATTCTCTGGATTTCCTCAATGTCTGTTGTTATTTCTCCCTTTTCATTTTGATTTGGGTTTTCTCCTTCTGTCTTTTAGTTAATTTGGCTAAGGGTCTGTCCATTTTGTTGATTTTCTCGAAGAACCAACTCTTGGCTTCATTGATTCTTTGTATAGTTCTTTTTGTTTCTACGTTGTTGATTTCAGACCTAAGTTTGATGATCTCCTGCCTTCTGCTCCTCTTGGGAGTGTTTGCTTCTTTTTTTTTCCAATTCACCCAGTTTAGCTGTTAATTCGCTAATATGAACTGTCAGAATTTTCTTTTTGAAGGCACTTAGTGCTATGAACTTTCCTCGTAGCACAGCTTTCATTGTTTCCCATAGGTTTGGGTATGTTGTGTCTTCATTTTCGTTAAATTTTAAGAAGTCTTTGATTTCCTTCTTAATTTCTTCCCTGACCCAGTGTTCCTCTAGTAAAGAGTTGTTCAATTTCCATGTGAGTGTAGACTTTCTGTTGATTCTTTTGCTATTGAAGTCCGGCTTTATTCCCTGGTGGTCTGATAAGACACAAGGGATTATTTCAATTTTCTTGTATCTGTTGAGGCTATCTTTGTGTCCAACTATATTGTCGATTTTGGAGAAGGTTCCATGAGGTGCTGAGAAGAAGATATATTGTTTTGTGTTTGGGTGAAACGTTCTGTAGATATCTGTTAGGTCCTTTTGTTTCATGATCTCTGTTAGACTCATTATTTCTCTGTTTGGCTTCTGTCTTGATGATCTGTCCATAGTTGTGAGTGGGGTGTTGAAGTCTCCCACTATTAAAGTATTTGGATCAATGTGCGACTTAAGTTTTAGAAGCGTTTCTTTTATAAATGTAGGTGCCTTTGTATTTGGGGCATAGATGTTCAATATTGAGATGTCCTCTTGGTGGATATTTCCTTTAATGAGTATGTAATGCCCTTCTCTGTCTTTTTTTTAATAACTTCAATTGGAAGTCTATTTTTTTTTTATATTAGTGTGGCTACTCCAGCTTGTTTCCTGGGTCCATTTGCTTGGAAATCCTTTTCCCAGCCCTTTACTCTGAGATAGTGTTTATCTTCAATAGTGAGATGTGTTTCTTGTATACAGCAAAAAGATGGGTCTTGTTTACTGATCCAGTCTGTAAGTCTGTGTCTTTTTATTGGCGAGTTGTGTCCATTGATGTTGAAGGATATTAGTGACCAGAGGTTGTTATTTCCCATTATTTTGGTATAGCTGGTTGTCTTGTGTTTCTTTTTGTTTAGTTGCTGTGTAGGTTTCTATTTCCTCTGTTTTCTTGGGTGTAGTTATCTTCTCTGTGTTGGAATTTTCCTTCTAGGATCTTCTGTAGGCCTGGGTTTGTGGGGAGATATTGTTTGAATTTGATTTTGTCATGGAATATCTTGTTTTCTCCATCTATGTTGATAGAGAGTTTTGCTGGGTATAGTAGTCTGGCTGGGCACCTATGTTCTCTCAGGGCTTGTAGGACATCTGTCCAGGCCCTTCTAGCTTTTAAAGTTTCTGAGGAGAAGTCAGGTGTGATTCTGATGGGTCTGCCATTGTATGTGACTTGGCCTTTTTCTTTTACAGCTATTAATATCCTTTCTTTGTTCTCTACATTTGGAGTTTCTATTATTATGTGGGTAGAGGAGTTTCTTTTCTGATCTAATCTGTTTGGTGTTCTCTAAGCCTCTTGGATTTTTACTGGCATCTCTTTCTTTAGGTTTGGGAATTTTTCTTGTATGATTTTGTTGAAGATATTTCCTGGACCATGGAGTCGGGAGTCTTCTCTTTCCTCTATGCCTATAATTCTTAGGTTCCATTTTTTCATTGAGTCCTTGATTTCTTGGATGTTGTGGGTGAGAGATTTTTTAGCTTTCTCATTTTCTTTGGATGTTGTACTGATTTCTTCCATCGAATCTTCCATGCCTGAGATCCTGTCTTCCATCTCTTGCATCCTATTTTTGATACTCACATCCGTAGTTCCTGTTCTCTTCCCTTGATTCTCCATTTCCTCTTTTAACTCTGACTGTGTTTTCTTTATTGTTTCCATTTCTATTTTCATGTCTTGAATGGTATTGTTCGTTTTGTATATTTCCTTCTCCAGTTTGCTTGTTTTTGCCTGGAAATCTTTCATTGCTCTGTCCTTTTCCTGTTCAAGCTGAGTCACCTTGGCTTGGAGCTCTTTAATGTTGTTATTCATTGTTTTGACTTGTAAAATTGTGGCTTCTTTGAATTCATTCATAGATTTACCTTCTTCTTTAAGGGACTCTATCACTTTCCATAATGTAGAATTGTCATCGTTTTCATGTGTTTCAGCTGTGGTGAAGTGGTTCAGGCTGGGTGGAATAGCGTTGCTTTCTTTTGTTGGAGTCATTTCGCTCTTTTTTTTTTTTTTTTTTTTTGGTCTGGGGCCTCTGGCCATGTGGAATTTTTTAGCTGTCTTCTGGACTTGGGTCCAAAGGAGGCGCTTTGGTGTAGGATTCGAGTTGCCTTACTCCACCCCTATAAGATGAGTCCTTCAGCCCCGCCTTCTAGGTGGAGACCTAACTAATCCAGGTTATGGAGCTGTGTACAAGTAAGCTTTGGTTCCCCATCGGAAGGGCCAGTACTAGTACAAAAGTCCAATATATGACAGTTTCAAATATCTTGCAGTTTGCCTGGGGTTGTTTCCTGTGGTGGGTAAACCTGCCCTTCACCCCCAATGGCCTTGCCGCTCCCGCGGCTTGGAAATTGGCCAGTGACGTCACAGCAGTGAGTTGCAATCTGCAGTCTGAAGGCACTTTGCAGCCAAGCTGCGCTCACTTCCAAGGGTCGCAACCTTTCGCCAGATAGCTGGATTGTCTGTGAGAGACCTGGGGGTGCCCAGCAGGGTGGGGATTATTTCTGCGTGGTGTCTGAATCTGCCCACTGGGTATTAAATTGGAACTTACCGGAAGTCTCTCCTGGTGGGAGATGGGGGATCCTGATTCCCGGGTCCAGCAGCTTCCTTGCATGTCCGAGAGTGGGAAGGAGCGTCCTGCCCAGGGACCCTGGCTGGTTGGGTGAGATTTAGAAGGGGTTGAGCCATTTGTACAGCATCCTGCAACACTCACCGCCCTGTGACTGTTAACCCCGAAATCAAAAACTTCCGTGCAGGCCGCCGCCATCTTGGACCCCCCTCCAAGATGGATTTTCTTAATGATCACCATTCTGGCTAGTGAGATAGGTTCTCAAAGTGGTTTTAATTGCATTTTTCTAATGTCTAAAAGCATTAAAGTCCTTTAAAACTATTTATTCGATCCTATGCCTATTCTTTGAGAAGTGCTTGGTTCATTAGCCTATCTATCTGTTGACACTATAATGCTATATATTTCATTTAATTGCTTATTTTTTCTTTTTACAACTGTTTTCTTTTTTCTTTTAATACTTATACCTTAATATTCTGTTTAATTATTATGCTTTTAACTGTGCCTCACTATATTTAAAGTTTCTGTTTGCTTGTTTTGTCATTTTGTAGTGGTTAACCAAATCAGCCAGCTTTTTATTTTAATTCTATGTTTGATTTTGACTTTGGCATTTGGTCTCTTAAAATTTTAGATTACTTTCTTGGATATTTTTCCTCCTTTAAGCCTTGATGGCATTTAATTTTTTCACTAAATAATAACAAGAGAAGTTTATACTGGAGCTACATTTAGAATTTTGGAATTTTCTGTGGTTTCAAAGCTATCAATGATGGCAATAGTGGTGGTGATGGTCAAGGTAGGCCAGTTCTTAACAAGGATTATTCTGTGGCCCAGGTATATTTGGCAATGTCAATAGTCATTTTTGGTGGGTTCATCTTCCAGTAGAGTCCATGTATGCTGCTAAACAACCCATGATGCACAAGGCAACTCTCATTAGCAAAAATTTTATTCTTAATTTGGTGGTAATCAGATTGGGAGGCTCTCACTTAGCCAGACTGTTGATGTAGTGAGCACCCTCTAACATAGACTGACTGTTGTTGTAATGAACAGCCTTGAACATAGAATGACTGTTGTTGCAATGGGAAGCCTCTAACATAGTCTGACTGTTGTTTGCTGTAATAAGAAGCCTCTAACATAGTCTGACTGTTGTTTGTTGTAATGAGCAGCCTCTTACATAGTCTGACTGTTGTTTGCTGTAATGAGAAGCCTCTAACCTAGTCTGACTGTTGTTTGTTGTAATGAGCAGCCTCTTACATAGTCTGACTGTTGTTTATTGTAATGAGCATCCTCTAACATAGTCTGACTATTGTTTGTTGTAATGAGAAGCTCTAACATAGTCTGACTGTTGTTTGTTGTATTGAGCAGCCTCTATCATAGTCTGACTGTTGTTTGTTGTAATGAGAAGCTCTAACATAGTCTGACTATTGTTTGTTGTAATGAGAAGCTCTAACATAGTCTGACTGTTGTTTGTTTTATTCAGCAGCCTCTAACATAGTCTGACTGTTGTTTCTTGTAATGAGAAGCTCTAATATAGTCTGACTGTTGTTTGTTGTATTGAGCGGCCTCTAACATAGTTTGACTGTTGTTTGTTGTAATGAGCAACCACTAACACAGTCTGGCTGTTGTTGTAATATAGAGCCATCTCTAATGTAGCCCGACTGTTATAGTAAGCTGCATAACATTGCTTTTCAGCAGTTTAACAGTCATTGTTAAGTTTATTTTTAACTCTTTAGAACTTCCTTACGAAAGTTTCTCAGTTGTGGCTCTCCTAAAAGGTTCTGGGGTTGGATCCACACTTCTTCCATCTTGTATCTGTAGATTCTTCAGCTGTAGACTTTAGGGTTGTTGGGGGAGAAGGAAAAGAAAAGAAATAGTAACAGCCAGTCCACAGGACTTCTGTGTTTGTGCATATTTTGCCACATTTTTTTTCACCCAAACTCAGTCATGTGAACCCATCTAACAGTGATAGAGATTGCGAATGTAGTCTAGCCTATGTGCCAGAAAAAGATGTATCAACAGAGAACATGAGCCTCGAGCATTTGTTAAGCTCTCTCAAGCCAGGTGAGAATAATATAATTTAATGTAGCTGTTGTGAGCTGAGTCCTTTGCATGCGTTCTCTCAGAGATGAACAAGAAGCCAAGAACCAGACACAGGTTTATCTCTTACCATAATACATGTATTTAAGCACACTTTAGTTAGAAGAATTGAACATAACGTGCACTCAGCAAGTTGGCTTGCGTGTAAAGGAGCTTTCTGCCAAGGTTGACAACCAGACTTGATCCCCAGAACCCACATAGTGAAAACAGAGAGCTGAGTCCTGCAAGGTGTTTTCTGACTTCCTGCCCTGTGCTGTGACATGTGTGTACATCACACACACACACAGAGACACACACACACACACACACTGTATATATGTATGTATAAAAGAAATGAATCTATCTTTTAGTAGGGCTTTATTTTTAGGGAAATGATAACCATAAATTCCACAACTGTAGAATATTTTGGATTTCTAAAGCAGCTAAAGCATCCTTCGTAAAGAGCTGCTGAAATACCTTTTAGGGAACATCAATATGCAGATTGCATCCCACGTTTTCATCTACATCACAAATGAATAGACTGGGAGAGATAAATATCACAGAAGACAGCTATCATAGTACTTTTAAATCATCCTGTTGCACTTAAGCATTGCAGACCAGGATTATACATATTTCAAAAAAAAAAATAATAAAGAGTCTTCAGGAGCCCAGAGGGATGGCTGGCCAAGCCAATGAGCCCTGCTAGGTTTCTTCATGGCTCACTGTAAGTGGCCTCAAGGCCACAGAATAACAATATGGCTGGATTTTTTTTTCCTGAACTGAATAAGTGAATGGCAATTTCTGTCCTATTCAATGATGTATTCACAATCGTCTCATATGAGTGGTGAGCTTCATGTCAGATGTAATAGTTACAACAAGGAATCCATAAAATCTTTCATTTTCAGGTGGGAGCATGATGAGTTCTATTATCATGGAACAAGGTGGTGTAGGAAAAAATCAATTAAATTACGTTGGGTGCCATTTGTAGAAAAAAATGTCTAATTAAACTATTTAACCATTATTTAGATTATTGTTAATTGGTTCAGCGGCTGTTAATTTTTTAGCAGCCATTATAAATGAGAACACACAGACACCACATAGATTTTAACAAGCCTTGGCCTGAATTGAGCAATCTTGGTCCACCTAAACTAGCTCTTAATTCTGTCACGCAAATATACCCCATATATACATACATCCCCTTGGACTGCTATTCTCCACTCTATACCCATGTTCCTGGCCATGTGGAATGAGGTTCTTTTTTCTAACCCATGGTGTGTGTCCTGCTTCTTCCCTCTCCTGGTTAGAATGAATTAATCCCCTGTGTAAAACACAGAGTTTCTGTTTAATCTAGGAAGTCCCACCTTTCTCTGTCTTTGTCCAACCTCAGGCCTCAGCATTTTATTTAACCAATCAGAGACAATGTGAGTAACATACAGCAAGCAGGACCAATTAATTAATATTTAGAATGCTTAACACTACCCCATCAAGGTGGGAACCAGAATAGAAGTCCTTTTTGCCTCAGGCTACCCTGATAGGCAAGGTCAGTGGATGAGCCTTGTGACCAGGTGCAGAACTTGCCTTCAGATGAAACTACAGCTGTGTCTGGGTCTGCTCTAATTGACTTTTCAGGTGGACACAATGTTCTGGGTAGTGCTGTACTCATTACTGGCCTTTGCCTTGACCATGTCACAAAAGAAAATCTATTTTATGAGTTCGTTTTGATGCCATTTAAATTGAAATAATATTATTGCTTAAATGGTTTTTAATGCAAAACCAATACAGCTATTTTTTTCTTGCATTTTCTTCTGCCCTTCTTTTCGTGCTTGCTCATTTAAGTTTCTGTGTCCTCACACTGGCCTGGACATTTTATTCTACCACTACAACTGCATGTTTATCAGGGACTAAGAATTAAAGTGTGCTACGTTACAATGGTTTAATAAAAGGTATGTTAATATTATTCAAGTCAAGGCCAATCACTTTGAGTGCCCAATGGCATCTACCTCAAAAAAAGTTAAATATTTAATAGAAAGTTTCCTAGCATTGTTTGTCTTATCATGTCCTTGAATACATGGAGAGCCTCAGAATGAAACTCGGTGTCTTGAGAGATAAAAAGCTCTTAAACAAGAACAGTTTATGCTTCAGAATCATCTGCTACCAGAACTACTCCATCCCTCTCCAGGGCTGGCACTAGGCCAAAATGAGGACCACAAAAAGCTTGGACCTCCATAACGGTAAGGAGGCTGTGTCATCACTTAAGTTATAGACTTGTTTGCTGCAAATAACAACAACAGTGCAACTCACCACAATCATAGCTAATGTTTGTGGTGCTCCTACAAATCTCTTGATAGAATTAAATTTACATTTAGTTTTTGTTTTTGTTTTTTTAAATTTATTTATTGCTTCAGGCTACATCTCAATTGCAGTGTCCTCTTTCTGCCCCTCCCAGTCCCACCCTCCCACCCTCTACCCCCTAACCCTTCCATCCCACTCCTCTAGAGTTGAGTGTCCCTACATAACAGTCCCCCGCCCCAGTTCAGAACTCATATGAGGGCCAAGAGCCTCCTCGTACACGGGGGTGCCTACAAGGCAGCACCACTACGGCAAAGTGTCTCATTGACAGGAAGAAAAAGTCTGTTCCTGTTCGTTTTGGTGTGTTGGTTGTGGTATAGATATCCTGAACTATATAGTTAAAATCCAACTATAAGTGAGGATATGCCATGTGCATCCTTCTGAGTCTTGGTTAGCTCACTCAGAATGAGCTTTTCTAGTTCCATCCAATTGGCTGCAAATTGCATAATTTCCTTGTTTCTGATAGTGGAGTAGTATTCCATTGTGTAGATGTACCATAGTTTTTTTAACCCATTCTTCAGTTGAGGGACATCTGGGTTGTTTCCAGTTTCTAGCTATTACAAATAAGGCTGCTATGAACATAGATGAGGAAACTTCCTTGTGATTCAGTGAGGAGTCATTTGGATGTATACCAAGAAGTGGTATGGCGGGGTCCCGAGGCAGAGCTATTCCAAGTTTTCTAAGATATCGCCAGACTGACCTCCATAGTGGTTTCACAAGCCTGCACTCCCACCAGCAATGGAGGAGGTTCCCCTTTCTCCACACCCTCGCCAGCATGTGCTGTCATTTGAGCTTTTGATCTTAGCCATTCTGACAGGTGTGAGATGGAATCTTAGTGTTGTCTTGAGTTGCATTTCTCTGATGATTAAGGATGCTGAACATTTTTTCAAGTGTCTCTCAGCCTTTAGGAATTCCTCCTTTGTGAATTCTCTGTTTAGCTCTTTCTCCCATTTATAAATTGGATTATTTGGTTTCTTGGCATTTAATTTCTTGAGTTCTTTGTAAATTTTGGATATTAGCTCTTTGTCAGATGTAGGGTTGGTGAAGATTTTTTCCCAATCTGTAGGCTGCAGTTTTGTTTGAATGACAGTGTCTTTTCCCTTACAGAAGATTTTCAGTTTCATGATGTCCCATTTATTGATTGTTGATCTCAGTGATCTCAGGTCCTGAGCTGTTGGTGTTCTGTTCAGGAAGTTGTCACCTGTGCCAATGAGTTCGAGGGTTTTTCCCACTTTCTCTTCTAGTAGATTTAGTATGACTGGGCTTATGTTAATGTATTTTGACCCACTTGGACTGAAGTTTTGTACAAGATGACAAGTCTGGGTCTAATTTCAATCTTTTACAAATGGACATCCAGTTGGACCAGCACCATTTGTTGAAGATGCTGTCCTTTTTCCATTGTGCGGTTTTGGCTTTTTTGTCAAAGATTAGGTGGCCATAGGTGTGTGGGTTCATTTCTGGGACTTCAATTCAATTCCATTGAGCCACTGGTCAGTTTCTATACCAGTACCATGTTGTTCTTATTATTATGGCTCTGTAGTATAGCTTGAGATCTGGGATGGTGATACCTCCAGATATTTTTGTATCATATAGGATTGATTTAGCTATTCTAGGTTTTTTTGTTGTTCCATATGAAATTGAGAATAGCTTTTTCCAGGTCTATAAAGAATTGTGTTGGTACTTTGATAGGAATTGCATTGAATCTGTATATTGCTTTTGGTAAGATGGCCATTTTTATTATGTGGATCCTACCTATCAATGAGCATGGGAGATCTTTCCATCTTCTGATGGCCTCTTCAATTTCTTTCTTCAAGGGCTTGAAGTTCTTGTTGTACATGTCCTTTACTTGCTTGGTTAGAGTTATCCCAGGTATTTTATATTGTTTGTGGCTATTGCGAAAGGAGTTTTTTCCTTAATTTCTTTCTCAGCCCATTTATTTGTTGTATAAAGAAGGGCTTCTAATTTTTTTGAATTAACTTTGTATCCAGCCACCTTACTGAAGTTGTTTATCAGCTGTAAGAGTTCTCTGGTAGAATTTTTGGGGTCGCTTATGTATACTATCATATTGTTTGCAAATAGGGATAATTTGACTTCTTCCTACCTATCCATGAGCATGGGAGATCTTTCCATATTCTGATGGCCTCTTCAATTTCTTTCTTCAAGGGCTTGAAGTTCTTGCTGTACAGGTCCTTTTCTTGCTTGGTTAGAGTTACCCCAGGTATTTTATATTGTTTGTGGCTATTGTGAAGGAAGTTTTTTCCTTAATTTCTTTCTCAGCCCATTTATTTGTTGTATACAGAAGGGCTTCTGATTTTTTTGAATTAATTTTGTATCCAGCCACCTTAACTGAAGGTGTTTATCAGCTGTAAGAGTTCTCTGGTAGAATTTTTGGCATCGCTTATGTATACTATCATATCATATGCAAGTAGGGATAATTTGACTTCTTTATTTCCAATTTGTATCACCCAGATCTCCTTTAGTTGTCTTATTGCTCTAGCAAGAACTTCAAGTACTATATTGAAGAGATATGGCAAAAGTGGGCATCCTTGTCTTGTCCCTGAATTTAGATGAAATGCTTCAAGTTTCTCTCCATTAACTTTGATGTTTGCTGTATATTGCCTTTATTATTTCCAGATATGTTCCTTATATGCCTGTTCTCTCCAGAACTTTTAGCATGGAGGAGTGTTGGATTTTGTCAAATGCTTTTTCTGCATCTAGTGAGATAATCATGTGGTTTTATACTTTCATCTTGTTTATGTGGTGAATTACGTTGATGGATTTTCATAAGTTGAACCATCTCTGCATTCCTGGAATGAAGCCTACTTGATCATGGTGCATGATATTTTGATGTGTTCTAGGATTTGGTTTGCTAGTATTTTATTAAGTATTTTTGCATCTATGTTCATGAGGGAGATTGGTCTGAAGTTCTCTTTCTTTGTTGGGTTTTTGTGTGGTTTAGGAATCAGGGTAACTGTGGCCTCATAGAATGAGTTTGTCAGGGTTCTTTCTGATTCTATTTTGTGGAAGAGTTTGAAGAGTATTGGTATTAGCTCTTCTTTGAAGGTCTAGTAGAATTCTGTGCTGAAACCATCTGGCCCTGGGCTTTTTTTGGTTGGGAGGTTTTTAATGACTGTTTCTATTTCCTTAGGTGTTATAGGGCTGTTTAATCTGTTATCCTGATCTTGATTTAGCTTGGGTAGGTGGAATCTATCAAGAAAATTGACCATTTCGCTTAAGTTTTCATATTTGGTCCAGTATAGATTTTTAAAGTAGAACCTAAATATTCTCTGGATTTCCTCAATGTCTGTTGTTATTTCTCCCTTTTCATTTCTGATTTTGTTGATTTTGTTTTTTTTTCCTTCTGTCTTTTAGCTAATTTGGCTAAGGGTTTGTCTATTTTGTTGATTTTCTCGAAGAACCAACTCTTGGTTTCATTGATTCTTTGTATAGTTCTTTTTGTTTCTAAGTTGTTGATTTCAGCCCTAAGTTTGATGATTTCCTGCCTTCTGCTCCTCTTGGTAGTGTTTGCTTCTTTTTTTTTTCCAGTTCATCCAGTTTGGCTGTTAATTTGCTAATATGTGCTGTCACAATTTTCTTTTTGAAGGCACTTAATGCTATGAACTTTTCTCGTAGCACAGCTTTCATTGTGTTCCATAGGTTTGGGTATGTTGTGCCTTCATTTTTGTTGGTTTTTAAGAAGTCTGTGATTTCCTTCTTTATTTCTTCCCTGACCCAGTAGTCATCTAGTTAAGAGTTGTTCAATTTCCATGTGTGTGTAGGCTTTCTGTTGATTCTGTTGTCGTTGAAGTCCAGCTTTATTCCATAGTGGTCTGATAAGATACAAGGGGTTATTTCAATTTTCTTGTATCTGTTGAGGCTATGTTTGTGTCTGATTATATGATCGATTTTTGAGAAGGTTCTGTGCGGTGCTGAGAAGAAGGTGTATTCCTTTGTGTTTGGGTGAAACGTTCTGTAGATATCTGTTAGGTCCATTTATTTCATGATCTCTGCTAGGCTCATCATTTCTCTTTTGTTTTCTGTCTTGATGATCTGTCCATTGTTGTGAGTGGGGTGTTGAAGTCTCCCACTACTAATGTATGGGGATCAATGTGCGATTTAAGTTTTAGGAGAGTTTCTTTTATAAATGTAGGTGCCTTTGTATTTGGGGCATAGATGTTCAATATTGAGATGTCCTCTTGATGAATATTTCCTTTAACTAGTATGTAATGCCCTTCTATGTCTTTTTTTTTCTGTTAACTTCAGTTGGAAGTCTATTTTGCTTCCTATTAGGATGGCTACTCCAGCTTGCTTCCTGGGTCCATTTGCTTGGAAAACCTTTTCCCAGCCTTTTACTCTAAGATATTGTCTATCTTTGTTAATATGATGTATTTCTTGTAAGCAGCAAACTGATGGGTCTTTTTTACAGATCCAGTCTGCAAGCCTGTGTCTTTTTATTGAGGAATTGAGTCCATTAATGTTGATGGATATTAATGACCAGAGGTTGTTATTTCCCATTATTTTGGTATAGGTGGTGGTCCTGTGTTTCTTTTGGTTTAGTTGCAGTGGAGTTTTCTGTTTCCTCTGTTTTCTTGGGTGTAGTTATCTTCTCTTGGTTGGAATTTTCCTTCTAGGATCTTCTGTAGTGCTGTATTTGTGGGTAGATATTGTTGAAATTTGATTTTGTCATGGAATATCTTGTTTTCTCCTTCTATGTTGATAGAGAGTTTTGCTGGGTATAGTAGTCTGGCTGAGCACCTATGTTCTCTCAGAGCTTGTAGGACATCTGTCCAGGCCCTTCTAGCTTTTAAAGTTTCTGAGGAGAAGTCAGGTGTAATTCTGATGGGTCTGCCATTGTATGTGACTTGACCTTTTTCTCTTACACCTTTTTTTTTTATTAAATACTTTATTTTTTTTCTTCAAGTTACATCTCAGTCACAAACCCTTCCCAATTCCCCCTTCCTGTGCCACCCTTCCACCCTCTTCCCTCCAACAGCTTCCCGTTTCAGTCCAACAAATGGTTCCTTCTCTAATAACAGTAAATAATATACAAAACAACAGAAATAAATATGCCACATTTATGAGTGTTAAATGGCCCAGTATACCTTCCCAATGACCAGTTCATACATATTTGGCCCCTGACTTTAACATTCTACCATCAAACCATCTCCATGAATTTAAAGTTCTATAACTGACTTAGCTTTCATACTAACTTGCATCACTATTATAACCATCTTCTTAGATCTAGAATGCCCTCTTGATTCCTAAACAACTGAAAATTTAACTATGAGACTCTAGCTGTCTATTCTTCAACCACCTGAGAGACCTGAGAGGGATAAATATATCTGATTATATAGGAAGTGCAGGGCCTGCAGCTTTCAGTACTAAGAAATGACAAACCAGTGACTGCCTGGACAGTTCCCCTTTTCTCTCCACACATTCCAGCATCAGTCTTCAGCCTTTTGGTTCTGTTTCTCTGACAGACATTGATTGTAGATCAGGAATTATGAAGGACTTACCTAACCTGTCTTGGCAGAGCTAGGCTGTCGACTTCCCTGCTACCAAGTTTTGTCCTTTTTGGATAGCAGTCTGTCTGCAGTTGGAGCAAGGAGTTTTTTCATGCCAAGAGATAGGCTTGCCACTAATTCAACCATCTCACACTGGAGATTCTTCGATGCTTATCTTCTACTTGGAATAGAATAGGGGATGCTGTCAGGAGCTGATATGTCTCGATATCAAAAAAAATCTTAATTTAAGATAACGTCTTTGAATGCCATATTCTGCAGATCTCTTGGGGTTTTTGAAGATGCCCTATCTGTCTCTTGTATTTAGATAAGCAAATATTGCTTCTCTCTTAACAACTTGATTACTGAATAGTTTAGAGAATATCTGTGGTAGACTGTCATAGTAGCTAACAAAGTGACATGTTTGCATGACTAGGAGTTTGTTTTTCTTAACTATCCTAAACAGTTTTAGACGGTTGGTATCAAAAGGCCAGAGCTTCACATTTTATTTTTAAGTATCTCTAGGTATGATACCATTAGGAAGCGTTACCTTTAATTTTGTATCAATATACAAAGATCTATTCACTTGTGGCTATATATACTCTTAATTTTGTATCAATGTACAAAGATCAATGCCTATGTAGCCCAATACAATCTTAATATTACGTCCATATACAAGGGTCAATACCATTGTGGCCAATTATAATCTTAATTTTGTATCAATATACAAAGATCAATACCTATGTAATCCAATACGATCTTATTTTTGCACAATAAACAATGGTCAATACAACTTTAGCCAAATATACTACTAATTTTGTATCAATATACAAAAGTATAAGGGCATATTCATTAATCTGTCCCTTTTTCTTGGTCCTTCCTGTGCTATGTCTATGTCTCATTTTTCTCAAGTCCATGCACTCCTACATAGGAGAGAAAGAAGGATACAGAAAAGGAAAAGTAGGAAGTCCCTGGGTCTAACCTCCAAAACCCTTTAAACATGGCCATTTAACAGCTTGTAATCTCTTCCCCTAAATAACAGAGTATTCAGTTATCCTTCAAATAACCAAAAAGGGGGGGGCAGAGAAACACCCTCCCCACCCTCTGGGCATGGGATGTCTCTCTCATAAAATGACTTCCTGCTGATTTGGGTCGTAGTAAACCTGTTTGGGGCCCAAACCAAAATGGAAAAATGGTTAAAAATGTTTATACAATCCTTTTATGTTCAGTCCTTCTGTTCTCAGCTGTTTAGATGTCCTAAGGAGTTTGTAGGCAGAAGCTGATCTTGCAGGCTTTACTGAGGTTCTGGCTGGGGCATTGTGTAGAGCTGAACGGTCTAAGCGATATTGAATTGTTGTGGTTGTAGGCTTTTGATGGAGACAGCTAAAGAGGGAGTCTGTCAGGCTGAATCAACTGGGTCACTCGTCTTCTTTGGTGTCTGATTCTGTTTTCTGCTGAGGTTTCCATTGTTCACTTGTCCCTGGGTTCCTTGAATGGATGCTTTGATTCTCCTGGAACGATAAGAACAGAGCCCTGCCCTAATCCTAACTCTGGGACAATTACCCTCTCTTTTTTTGGGGGGGGGGGGGCTAGGTAATATTTCTCCTGAAGCAAATTTGTTTTTTTGACCATATATAAAGTGTTATCTTTCAATCTGGGTTAAAGAAGAAAATTATTTTGTTATTTTGCAGCTAAACCAGCTTTAGTGTATATATTTTGAGATCTCAAAGGACAATTTGTATGTATTGAGTAGGCCTTTTGTAAGTAGCTTTTAAACTTAGGTCTTTCCAAATCCTATGTGTGTGTCTCTGCATTCTAATTATTGGGATCAGAGACCAGTGGTTCCCATCTGAAGAGATTAAAGATATGTTCCACCACTCCTGGATCGAAGTTTTTCTCTATTTAGACTTTGTTTTGTATCAGGCTGACCTTGAGCTCTGAGATCTGCCTGTTTCTGTCTCTAGTGTGTTGGGATTAAGGGTGTACTCTTCTTGAATGATGGGATTAAGGGTATGCACCCTCACCACCCTGTTCCGTGTAACTCTAGAATTTATAAGACCATTAACTCTATGGTGCTCCTCCCGTCTCTACTGAAGTTAAAGGCATGGGTTAATACCACAATTCTCATGTATTTTACCTTAGCTCTACGTTTTTTCGACACTTGGAGGTTTATAAAACCTAGTTGAACGGCTGTATCCTTTATTTTATTTACAGTGTTTTAGCATTGTTACCTGCTTTTTTTAATTAATAAATTTATTTGTTTGTTGCTTCAGGTTACATCCTTATCATATTGTCCTCTTTTCCCACTTCCCAGTTCCACCCTCCCATGCTCTACCCCCTAACCCTTCCGTCTTGGTCCTCTGGGGTGGAGTGTCCCTGCATAACAGTCTCTCACCACAGATCAGGAGTCATATGAGGGCCAAGAGCCTCTTCATTCTCCGGGAGACTACGAGGCAGTACTGCCAGTGACAGGTGTCTCCTTGCTACTGGGGGAATACTAAAAAAAGACCAACAAACACACAAACCCCCCAAAACAAAGAATAACAACAAAAAAGAGAGGAAAAAGAAAAGGGAAAAGGAAAAAGAAAAAGAAAAAAAAGTTTATGTCTATGTTCCTTTTGGTGTGTTGGTTGTAGTTCAGATATCCTGTACGATACAGCTAAAATCCTACTATAAGTGAATAGATGCCATGTGCATCCTTCTGAGTCTGGGTTAGCTCACTCAGATGAGCTTCTCTAGATCCATCCATTTGGTTGCAAATTGCATGATTTCATTGTTTCTGATAGCTGAGTAATATTCCATTGTATAGATGTACCACAGTTTTTTAATCCATTCTTCAGTTGAGGGACATCTGGGTTGTTTCCAATTTCTAGCTATTACAAATAAGGCTGCTATGAACATAGATGAGGAGACTTCCCTATGTCTCCGTGAGGGGTCCTTTGGGTGTATACCCAGAAGTGGTATGGCTGGGTCCTGAGGCAATGTTATTCCAAGATTTCTAATATATCGCCAGACAGACCTCCATAGTGGTTGCACAAGCCTGCACTCCCACCAGCAATGGAGTAGGGCTCCCTTTTCTCCACACCCTCGCCAGCATGTGCTGTCATTTGAGCTCTTTATCTTAGCCATTCTGACAGGTGTTAGATGGAATCTCAGGGTCGTCTTGAGTTGCATTTCTCTGATGATTAAGGATGTTGAGCATTTCTTCAGGTGTCTCTCGGCCATTAGGGATTCCTCCTTTGTGAATTCTCTATTTAGCTCCGTCTCCCATTTTTTGATTGGATTATTTGGTTTCTTGGCATTTAGTTTCTTGAGCTCTTTGTAGATTTTAGATAATAGCCCTCTATCAGATGTGGGGTTGGTGAAGATTTTCTCCCAGTCTGTTGGTTGCCGTTTTGTTCGAATGACAGTGTCTTTTGCCTTACAGAAGCTTTTCAGTTTCATGAGGTCCCATTTATTGATTGTTGATCTCAGGTCCTGAGCTGTTGGTGTTCTGTTCAGGAAGTTGTCACCTGTGCCAATGAGTTCGAGGGTTTCTCCTACTTTTTCTTTTTCTTTTTCTTCTAGCATATTTAGTGTGGCCGGCCTTATGTTAAGGTCTTTGATCCACTTGGATTTAAGTTTTGTACAAGGTGATAGGTATGGGTCTAATTTCATTCTTTTGCAAGTGGACATCCAGTTGGACCAGCACCATTTGTTGAAGATGCTGTCCTTCTTCCATTGTGCGGTTTTGGCTTCTTTGTCAAAGATTAGTTGGCCATAGGTGTGTGGGTCCATGTTTGGGTCTTCAATTCGATTCCATTGGTCCACTGGTCTGTTTCTATACCAGTACCATGCTGTTTTTATTACTATTGCTCTGTAGTACAGCTTGAAATCTGGGATGGTGATACCTCCAGATGCTTTTTTATTGTACAGGATTGATTTAGCTATTCTGGGCTTTTTGTTGTTACAGCTTTTTATATTCTTTCTTTGTTCTGTACATTTGGAATTTCAATTATTGTGTGGTGAGAGGAGTTTCTTTTCTGATCTAATCTGGTTGGTGTTCTGTAAGCCTCTTGGAATTTTATTGGCATCTCTTTCTTTAGGTTTGGGAAGTTTTCTTCTATGATTTTGTTGAAGATGTTTCCTGGACCTTGGAGTCAGTAGTCTTCTCTTTCCTCTATGCCTATAATTCTCAGGTTCCATCTTTTCACTGAGTCCTTGATTTCTCGTATGTTATGGGTGAGAACTTTTTTTGGTTTTTAATTTTCTTTGGATGTTGTACTGATTTCTTCCATCGAATATTCCATGCCTGAGATTCTGTCTTCCATCTCTTGTATCCTATTTTTGATACTCATGTCTGTAGTTCCTGTTCTCTTCCCTTGATTCTCCATTTCCACTCTTAACTCTGGCTGTGTTTTCTTTATCGCTTCCATTTCCAGTTTCATGCCTTGAAAGATTTTACTTGTTTTGTATATTTCCTGCTCCAATTTGCTTGGCTTTGCCTGGAGATCTTTCATCTCTTTTAAATCTTTCATTCCCTTGTCTCTTTCCTGTTCAATTTGAGCCATTTTGGCTTGGAGCTCTCTAATGATATTATCCATTGCTTTCGCTTGTAAAATTATGGACTCTTTGAATTCCTTCATAGATTTAAGTTCTTCTTGCAAGAACTCTATCACTTTCCAGACTGTAGAGTTGTCATCGTTTTCATGTGTTTCAGCTGTGGTGAAGTGACCAGGGCTTGCTGTACTAGCATAGTTGTTTTTTGTTGGAGTCATATCTCCCTGACTTCTGTTGTTTCTGTTTTTTCTCTGACCTTTTGCCATTTTGTTGTTCTTAGTTGTTTGTTCCTGTTGTCTTCTGGGCTTGGAGCCAAAGGGGGCTCTTTGGTGTAGCAGTCATATTGCTTGGTGATCTGTCGCTTTCCACTGACTGTCTGGGGACTTGTGTGGAGGTCCTCAGTGTGTCTCTGAGGGCTCACCCCTTCCTGTTTTGTCCCAATTGGGGACTCAGGTGAGCATTTGTGATGGTGATGTGTTCCTGTAGATTCCTGGGGTCCAACTGGTCTTCATATAGATGATATTGCAGGTTGGCAGGCCTCAGGCTGTTGGGTGGGATTGTAGCTCCCCTGCAGCTTACGTGTCAGACTGTGTTTGTGGTCCTCCCAGGCTGCTGACAGGGGATTCTCAGGGTCAATGTGCATCTAATAGCAAGAAGCACTGTGAGCTGGTGCAGCCTATTCCCAGGCAATGAGGAATGGTCCGGGATTGTTTCACTGCTCCCAAGTCAGAGCTCTCTATGTTGCACACTGAGTGCTCAGCCTGCAGCGGCTCTGCTGGTATGGTCCTGTGTGTCCAGGCACAGATTCTGTGGACTCTGGAGGTCCCAAGCTTGGGGGTTGAGACCGCCTGTTGGAGTCTTGAAAGGACCCAAGTCCACACCCATAAAGTGAGTCACTCAGCAGTGTCTCCCAGATCATAACCTCACTGATACAGGGGGTGGAGCTATATATGCTTAAGCTCTGGTTTCCTGCTGGAAAGGCCAGCACTAGCAAAAGAATCTAATAATAATAATAATAATCACCCCACAATTTTCCCAGGGCTTGACCCCTGTGGAGGGCAAATCTGCCTTCTAACCCTGCTGCCTTTTCTGCCACTCTCACAGCTCCGCCTATGTATATATGGAGCTGGCTTTGGATACTGGCAAATGGGGCCACTGTCTTCCAAGATCCGGTACACAGCAGTCGAGCTGTTGTGTAACCTGCAGCCGGAAGAGTATCCTGCTGCTCAGTCCAGCTGTAGTGTTTTTTTCCCCAATGACTGTAAATACAATAGAGGGGCCTGTATGTATGTCCAACACCCCCCTGGGGGGAGCACAAATATGCCTGTGCTTTCCAAAATGCAGCTGTGGACCTGCTGGCCGCTGGGCTGATGCGTTGTGGAACTGTCAGCTGCTGTGCACCTCACCACTGTGCACCCTGCCGCTGTGTGGCTGCTAAGAATTTATGGCACTCCCATAAATAGCAAGAAAGCCTGTGTGGGATCTGGGGGCTCAGTAGGCTGGTGAGTAACCCTGTGTGGGGTTCGAATCTGCCCACTGGGTATTAGAGTGGATCTTACCCAGCGTCTCTCCTGGTGGGAGTTCCTGAATTCCGAATTCAGTGGATTCTGTGCATGTTGGGGGCGGGGGAGAGTCCTCCCAGGGACTTTTGATGGTCATTGGGTTGCTGGGTGAGACCCAGGGGTATTGAGTCACTCAGATTATTGCACAGCGTCTTATAACTCTGTGGCTTTATGGCTGTTTTCCCCAAGTTCAAAATGCATCTGTGCGGGCCACCATCATCTTGGATCCCCCCTAAGTTTACATTTTGTTTTTACTGATAATTATATAACAACAAAGAGTCCCATGAGTACTTGCTGTGTGCTACATGTATCCTAAGCACACAGATGTTACTCCATTTATTCTTCACAATTCCATTGGGATGCTTTGTCCTTATTTTCACTTTGTATATGAAGAAAGCCAAGCACCAAGGGATAAAATCATGCAGCTGATAAAGAGAAAAGCAGAATATAAACCCAGGGCTGGCTCTTTAGCTAGTGCCTTAAGCTCAGTGTGTAGAATTGTGAAACGTGTAAGGAAGGATCCTGGTTTTCCATTGATTTCTTACTAAAACAGTGAAAAGTGTATCTTCTCATCAAAGCTATGCCCTGTTTTCACTGTTATTTTTCCATGAGTCTATATCTCATCTTTGTTCTTCAGTGTAGTCATTCCCCTACCCAGCAAAGTGGTGTCAGCACAGTGATAAATTACAAGTAGTCTTTCAATATATGCACAGTGAGTTTTATTATGTGCTAGAAACTGGGTGAACAAGAAAGACATGGTCTCTGACTTCATGAACCTTACAACATAGAGTGCATAGTCATTAAATAATTAATCACCAGTGTGATGTTGTACAAGGAAGACAAGAGAGCGGCTGGGTGGCATTCTGCAGTGAGCTGATAAGCTGGTTTCGAAGAGGCCCAGGGTAGGCTCCACCTAGGCTCCACCCCTGTGTGAAAGTGAAGTGCACTCTCAGGAGTTGGGTACAGGGGTGGGTATTCAAGTAGTAAGAATAGAGGATGCCCATCTGGGCATCTGGGGTGATGCTTGTCCCTGAGCCTGAGAGAGGGCGGTGAACTCTGTGCATTGAAAGATGATGTTGCCAACAGCATGGAGAGAATAGAAAGTAATGGGAGATGAGTAGAGTGAGTCAGGTTGGTGGGCCATGATGAAATTTAGTGATTTTTTATCACAGAATTAATGCTGAGCTGTTGCAGATCTCGGGGAAATGGAGATAATCATGGCATTGAGGATTTTATGAGTGTGTTGACTGTGGAATGAAGATGCAGATGAAAGGGAGTTTTCTTCTCGTGAAGTAAAGAACTTTTTGGAAGCCTCAATGCATTTCTAATCAGTGGTTAGAACTAGGTCTCATGGGACTCGAGGTATCACTTATTGGCAAAGCTATGCCAAAAAGGCTCTGCATTTTGTACCAACATCAGAAACAACAACAGAACTTGCTTTAGGCAATTTGCTAACAGAAATCAGCATGGGTTAGGCTAATCATTATACATTCGTAGGCCTGAACACATAGCTGTCAGTCAAGATGTAGACTCTATAATCAAGGAGGGAGAATGGTGTTTGTCCCATGTGCATGGAGATGCTTCACCATGAAGCATCTATGTCAGTCCAAAAGCAAGGCATTAGAAGAAAGGCAGAGAGATCACAAAAAACAAAACAAAACAAAACAAAATGAAGAACCCAAAATGGTTCCCTAACACAAAGCATTCCTCAGAAAGCCCCTCAGACATGGAGATGTGGTGCCGCTGGCTGTTTCTACTCATCCTGGTCCCTGTGACTTGCTGGTGCTGCTGGTTCCCACGCTAGGATCCATCTTCCTTCCTAACAGAAAGCTACTTTTGTTTGAGGTAGCAATGTTTGCTTAGCACATAGTCATTTTTCTATACTTTCTCATAACCAGAGATCATATTTCTGATCAGAGGGATGTGTGTGGAGACTCTGGGCAGGACTTCATGCAAAACACTCAGATAGGCACTAAGTCAGTGGCGCGAGCCTCTTTGCTTCATTCTTTCCATGCATGTTTACTGGAGGTGGCAACAGCCAGCATGCTGTTTGAGAGCGAATCTCCTATAAGGACAGCATGAGAAGGATACTGGGCTGAGGATGGTTAAGGACTCCAGCTCTTTGCCAGATCACCTTCTTTGGCAGAAATCTTGTTATATGCAAAACCAAACCAACCAGACCCACACACATACAAAGAAAACTGACTATGTTTATATCAATGTTGGGCCATTAGTCGGGGTGTGTGGTGGTATACAACACATTCAGGCTGAGGCAGGAGGATGACCGTGACCCTCAAGTCCAGCCTGAGATACAGTGTTCGACCTTGTCTCAAAAAGAAAAAGAAAGAGAAAACATAACTGCCCCTACTCCCCATTCACAAGGTCAGTAAATCAGCATGCCCTGCACCTGGAACACCAAATTGCTCCAAAATCTATCAGACATGCTTGACCACAGAGATGATCCTTGCTTCCTCCTGATGTTTATCACCCTTGGGAGAAATGATCTTGCTTTCCACTTGGCTTTATTTCTAGTGCTGCTTTCAAAAGTGACAGCTGGCAGAAATGGCCTCACTCTGTGCTTGTTTTGGGCACTTGAGAAGGTCATCTACTGGGCTTGGTTGAAAGGAGTAAGGAAATTGAATACAGAGTTAGTCATGATTTCAAGGGCTGTGGCTTCACAAACCCCATGTACTAGATGTTGACCTAAACTGGCTTTTTGAAAAATCACTCACAAAGCTGTACAAGAAATAGGAACATCATGAATTGACTTCAAAATATAGATTTGTATGAAGATGGATTTTTATTTAAGAGGAAAGGCTGCTAATATTTTATAAATTGGTACTTGGACCTTTAGAGACAACCTCCTGAGCAGCATCAGACAAGACAGAAAGAGTGCTTATCTCCAACTTAGAGAAAAAGCCCTGTTCTGGAAACCTGCTGGCAGCAATGAAAGGCACTTGTCACACTGTAGACCCAGGTGTGGAGGTCTGAATACAGCACATGTTTCTAAACATTTGATTAAGTCAATGAGATACAAACTATAAGTAGCTGTTTAACTGCTTTTTTGGTACAAGTTGACCATCCTGACTTTTCAGTTCCTCTTCATCTTTTTTTCTGAAAAGGGGAACAAAGTCTTCCAAGCTTCCTTGCAGCTGGCGTTTCTTTTTTTTTTTTTTTATAAATACTTTATTTTTTTTTCTTCAAGTTACATCTCAGTCACAAACCCCTCCCTATTCCCCCTTCCTATCCCGCCCTTCCACCCTCTTCCCCCCAGAAGTTTCCCCTTTCAGTCCAACAGATGGTTCCTTCTCTTATTACAGTAAGTATTATACAAAACAAAAGATACAAATATGCCACATTTATGAGAGTTAAATGGCCCAGTATACCTTCCCAATGTCCAGTTTATACATATTTGGCCCCTGACTTTAACATTCTACTATCTAACCATTTCTATGAGTTTAAAGGTCTATATCTGACTCAACATTCATACTAACTTGCAACACACTTTTAAGAATATCTTCTTAGATCTATAACACCCTCTTGATTCCTAAACAACTCAAAATTTAACTATGAGACTCTAGCTGTTTATTCTTCAACCACCTCAGAGACCTGAGAGGGATAAATATATCTGCTTATATAGGAAGTGCAGGGCCTGCAGCTTCCAAAACTAAGAAAGGACATACCAATGACTGCCTGGACAGTTCCCATTTTCTCTCCATACATTCCTGCATCAGTCTTCAGCCTTTGGGTCCTATTTCTCTGATAGACATTTGTTGTAGAGCAGGGATTATGAAGGACTTACCTACCCTGTCTTGGCAGAGTTAGGCTGTCGACATCCCTGCTACCAAGTTTTGTCCTTTTTGGACAGCAGTCTGTCTGCAGTTGGTGCAAGGGGTTTTTTCATGCCAAGAGATAGGCTTGCCACTAATTCAACCATCTTACAGTGGCGGTTCTTCGATGCTTATCTTCTACTTGGAGTAGAATTGGGGGTGCTGTCAGGCGCTGATATGTCTTGATACTAAAAAAAAAAAGAAAAGAAAATCTTAATTTAAGATAACATCTTTGAATGCCATATTCTGCAGATCTCTTGGGGTGTTTGAAGATGCCCTATCCATCTCTTGTATTTAGATAAGCAAGTGTTGCTTGTCTCTTAGCAACTTGATTACTGGGTAGTTTAGAGAATATCTGTGATAGACTGTCATAGTAGCTAACAAAGTGACATGTTTGCATGATGAGGAGTTTGTTTTACTTAACTATCCAATGCCCCGGCCGGAACCTCAGTGAAGCCTGCAAGATCAGCTTCTGCCTACAAACCCCTTAGGTCATCTAAACAGCTGAGAACAGAAGGACTGAACATAAAAGGAGTGTACTAACATTTTTAACCATTTTTTCCATTTGAGTTCTGGCCCCAAACAGGTCTACTACGACCCAAATCAGCAGGAAGTCACTTTAAGAGAGCGATGTCCCATGCCCAGAGGGTGGGGAAGGTGTTTCTCCGCCCTTCATTTTGGTTATTTGAAGGATAACTGAAAACTCCGATATTTAAGGGAAGAGATTACAAGCTGATAAATGGTCCTGTTTAATGGGTTTTGGAGGTTAGCCCCAGGGACTTCCTACTTTTCCTTTTCTGTATCCTTCTTCCTCTCCTATGTAGGAGTGCATAGGCTTGAGAAAAATGAAATATAGACATAGCACAGGAAGGTCCAAGAAGAAGGGGCAGATTATTCAATATGCCCTTATACCTTTGTATATTGATACAAAATTAGTAGTTTATTAGGCTAAAGTGGTATTGACCATTGTTTATTGTGCAAAAATAAGATTGTATTGGATTACATCGGTATTGATCTTTGTATATTGATACAAAATTAAGATTACAGTTGGCCACAATGGTATTGACCCTTGTATATGGACATAATATTAAGATTGTATTGGGCTACCTAGGCATTGATCTTTGCATATTGATACATAATTAAGAGTATATTTAACCACAATAGAATAGATCTTTGTATATTGATACAAAATTAAAGGTAACGCTTCCTAATGGTATCATACCTAGAGATACTTAAAAATAAAATGTGAAGCTCTGGCCTCTTGATACCAACCGTCTAAAACGGTCTAGGATAGTTAAGCAGCTGGTGTTTCTAATGAACCTTCACTTTGCTCTCATGGCACCCTCCAATCTTGGCACAGTACACCAAGTTTCAGGCACCCAACAAGATTTCTGAAGTGAGTGATAGAGTACCATGTGATGACTCATTAAAAAAAAAAGAGTCCCCTTAAGAGGCATGGGGTTAGTTGCCAGATTGATGTAAGTAATTACTCTTTCCTCTGGGTTTAACACTTGCACTAGTCAGGGTTCTCCAGAGAAACAGAACTAATAGGGTATTTATAAGCACGCATGGAAAGAGATTTATGTGAAGAATTGGCTCATGCACTTATGGAGGCTGATGAATCTGCTAACTGCTGAAGACCCTGGCTTGCTGAGGGTCCTAACTGCTAATCCATGGGTCAAAGGACTTCTTACTCAGGAAGCAATGCTTCTATTGTAGTGTGGGGAAGACAAAACAACGTCCCCTTGTGTGTCTGTTGGGCAGAAAACCCTTCTTTCTCACAGGATTCTTTGTTCATTAAATGGAAAATTATGGTCCAGAAGACATTGAAAAGTACTACAGAGGCATCATCTTTTATACTATTACAGAAGCATGACAGTGTTGTTGATGCTGAACATCTATGGGGATTGAAAGTTTTGCTGGGTATAGCAGTCTGGGCGGGCATCTGTGACCTCTTAGAGTCTGTAGCACATCTGTCCAGGCCCTTCTGGCTTTTAGATTCTATTGAGATATCAGATGTAACTCTAATAGTCCTGCCTTTATATGTTACTTGGTCTTTTTACTTAGCAGCTTTTAATATTCTTTCTCTGAACTGTATGTATAGTGTTTTGATTATTATGTGACGAATGGATTGCCTTTTCTGGTCCAATCTATTTAATGTTCTGTATGCTTCTTGTGCCTTTATAGGCAAGTCCTTTATTAGGTTAGGAAACTTTCTTCTATGATTTTGTTGAAAATATTTTTTGAGTTTTTGAGCTATGATTCTTCTCTTTACTCTATTCCTATTATTCTTTTTGTTTGCTTTTTTCATAGTTTCCCAGATTCTTAGATGTTTTGTTTCCCAGATTTGTTGGATTTTTTTTTATTTAACATTTTATTTGAATGTGTCCATTTCTTCTGTAGTACTTTCAATGCCCAAGATTATCTCTTAAATCTCTTGTATTCTGTTGATGAAGCTTGCCCTCTGAGGTTCCTGTTTGAGTTTCTAAATTTTTCATTCCCAGAATTCCCTCAGTTTGAGTATTTTATTTCCACTTTCTAGTCTTGAACAATTTTATTCATTTCCCTCCACTCTTTGTGTTTTAAGGTCTTTATCTTTTGTTCCAGCTATATTGGAATATTCAGGGCCTGCTGTGATAAGGCTGATGGGCTCATCCTCAAACAAGTCAGGCTGTTGCTGAGACCATAGGTTGCTTTTCAAAAAATGACAGCAAGGCCCCATTGCTGAAGACAAAGCATATCCATACTACTCACTGAACATGGACAGATCGAGCTGGTGCCCATATATAACTTTCACTTCTATGTTCTAGTGTCTTTGGTACTCTTCAGGCTACTGAAACTGAAATGTAAACACCAACCCCTGCATAAAACCTTTGCTCTACAATGTGTCCTGTCTGCAAACTGTGCTAGGGAAATGGGGGACAAGGCTTGTGGGAGTAGCCAGCCAATGTCTGATTTGGCATAGGGCACATTCCACTAAATGGAACCCATATCTGACACTGCTTGAGGACCAAGAACGAGAGACTAGATAGCCCAGAGACCTAGGTAAAGCCAAGTACTGCTGGTCTTTAAAAAAAAAAAGTGGTGATGAAATGACTCCTAATGATGTACTGCTATACTCAGATCAGTGCCTCATTCGTCCATCATTATTAGAGAATCCTCCTCCTTCAGCAGATGGGAACAAATATAGAAAACCACAGCCAGACATGTAGAGAGAAAGAGAGAACACACAGCTTGAAATGGGATGTCTTCATCAAATCCCTCCTCTCAGAGATCAGGGAGAAGATCACTGGAGAAGAGGAGGTACAAAGAGTGTAAGAGCCAGAGGGGATTCAGGACAAGAGAACACAGCCTTCTAAATCAACTGAATAAAGCACGTATGGACTCACAGAGACTGCATCAGTAAGCACAGGGCCTGCACAGGTCTGCACAGGTCCTCTGTGTACATATTATAGCTTTCAGTTTAGTATTTTTATAGGACTCGCGACTCTGTGTGAATGAGTGGGTCTCTAATTTTTGTGCTTTTTTTGAGGGTCTTTTCCTTCTGTTGGTTTGCTTTGTCCAATTTCAGTGCACTGGTTTTTGTTTTACTATATTTTACTTTGCTTAAGAAAGAAGAAGAATGGTATTGAATAGAATGAGATTGCATTTTATGTGCAGGAAACTTTTCCAATTAGCTGCATGGAATTACACAAAAGAGGGATAAAGGGATGCTGACTTAAATAACGTAGGGTAGTGTATTGATTATCCTGGCAGTGGACATAGGCTACTTACTGAATATAACCCAGGAACTGAGAGTCTGCCTCCTTCTCCCGAGTCTCTCACTGGGAGCATCTTAGTGCTGAGTTTGACCCTAGTGTGGACATGCTCTGTTCTACATTAAAAATACATGCTTAGTAAACTCACATCAGTACACCAGTGACTTCATCCGATCTACAAAGATGCACTAATACTTGAAATCTTTTATTGGCCCTGCTGAGAAGTTGCATCATATTTTATTCTGTGGAGAATTGAGATGATTTCTAAGAAACTCTCTAAGCTCCAATTTATAATCTCCCCAAGTTAAGATGACGCTGAGCTACAACTAGCTTGGATTGCAGCTTTCTTGAGAGGAAATATTGGGTTGGGGTGGAGGGTAGTACAGAGATAGAGCACTTTGATCCTGTAATTAAGAAAATAAACAAAAACATTCAAGAAAGAAATGTTAAGTTTTGTTTTGCAGAATGTTATGGTTGTAGGTTTCCTCCGTTCACATGGTAGTTTTGCCTCCTCCCACAGGGTATTATCAACATTGCCAAGAAGACCTTTCCATTGTGTGTCTGTGTGTATGTGGGGTGTACAAAAGGAGGCCTCGAGTAAGACAGTCTTTTTTTTTTCTTATTAAACACCAACTCTATTAACATGAATATCATTTTAGTGGGAAATACCTTAATTTTCTTTTTTTAATATTTATTTATTACTTCAGGTTACATCTCTATCACAGTGTCCTCTTTCCGCCCCACTCAGTCCTGCCCTCCCACCCTCTATGCCCTATCCCTTCCATCCCACTCCTCTAGAGTGGAGTGTCCCTACATAACAGTCCCCCACCACAGTTCAGCACTCATATGAAGGTCAAGAGCCTCCTCATACACTGGGAGCCTACATGCAGCACCACTAGGGCAAAGTGTCTCATTAACAAGAAAAAGAAGTCTATGTTTATGCTCCCTTTGGTGCATTCCTTGTAGTATAGTTATCCTGTACTATGTGGCTAAAATCCGACTAAAAGTGATAGATGGCATGTGCGTCCTTCTGAGTCTGGGTTGGCTCACTCAGGATGAGCTTCTCTAGTTCCTTCCATCTGGCTGCTTTTTGTTTCTAATGGCTGAGTATTATTCCATTGTGTAGATGTACCACAGGTTTTTATTCCATTCTTTGGTTGAAGGACATCTGGGTTGTTTCCAGTTTCTAGCTATTACAAATAAAGCTGCTATGAACATAGATGAGGAAACTTCCTTGTGATTCGGTGAGGAGTCATTTGGATGTATACCCAGAAGTGGTATGGCTGGGTCCCGAGGCAGAGCTATTCCAAGTTCTCTAAGATTGACCTCCATAGTGGTTGCACAAGTCTACACTCCCACCAGTAATGGAGAAGTGTTCCCCTTTCTGGGCAACCTTGCCAGCATGTGCTGTCTGTCATATGAGCTTTTGATCTTAGCCATTCTGACAGCTGTGAGATGGAATCTCAGATGGAATCTGCAAATAGGGATACTTTGACTTCCAATTTGTATCCCCTTGATCTCCTTTAACTGTTTTATTGCTCTAGCAAGAACTTCAAGTATTATGTTGAAGAGATATGGCAAAAGTGGACATCCTTGTCTTGTCCCTGAGTTTAGAGGAAATGCTTCAAGTTTCTCTCCATTTAATTTGATGTTGGGTACTGGCTTGGTGTACATCGATTTTATTATTTCTAGGTATGGTCCTTGTATTCCTATTCTCTCCAGGACTTTTAGCATAAAGGGTGTTGGATTTTGTCAAATCTTTTTCAGTGTCTAGGGAGATGATCATGTGTTTTTTTTTTCCTTTCAACTTGTTTATATGGTGAATTATGTTGATGGATTTTCGTATGTTGAAACATCCCTGCATTCCTGGAATGAAGCCTGCTTGTTCATGGTGTATGATACTTTTAATGTGTTCTTGGATTCGGTTTTCCAGTATTTTATTAAGTATTTTTGCATCTGTGTTCATGAGGGAGATTGGTCTGAAGTTCTCTTTCTTTGTTGGGTCTTTGTGTGGTTTGGGAATCAGGGTGACTGTGGCCTCATAGAATGAGTTTGGCAATGTTTTTTTCTGATTCTATTTTGTGGAAGAGTTTGAAGAGTATTGGTGTTAGCTCCTCTTTGAAGGTCTGGTATAATTCTGTGTTGAAACCATCTGGCCCTAGGCTTTTTTTGGTTGGGAGATTTTTAATGACTGTTTCTATTTTCTTAGGGGTTATATGGCTGTTAAATCTGTTAACCTGATCTTGATTTAGCTTCAGTAGGTAGAATCTATCAAGAAAATTGTCCATTTCACTTAGGTTTTCAAATTTGGTGGAGTACAGATTTTTAAAGTAGGACTTTAAATTCTCTGGATTTCCTCAATATCTTGTTGTTATTTCTCCCTTTTCATTTCTGATTTTGTTGATTTGGGTTTTTTCCCTCTGCCTTTTAGTTAGTTTGGCTAAGGGTTTGTCCATTTTGTTGATTTTCTTGAAGAACCAACTCTTGGTTTCATTGATTCTTTGTATCATCCTTTTTGTTTCTAAGTTGCTGATTTCAGCCCTAAGTTTGATGATTTCCTGCCTTCTGCTCCTCTTGGGAGCATTTGCTTCTTTTTTTTTCCAATTCATCCAGTTTGGCTGTTAATTTGTTAATATGAGCTGTGACAATTTTCTTTTTGAAGGCACTTAGTGCTATAAACTTTCCTCGTAGCACAGCTTTCATTGTGTCCCATAGGTTTGGGTATGTTGTGTCTTAATTTTCGTTGGATTTTAAGAAGTCTTTGATTTCCTTCTTTATTTCTTCCCTGACTCAGTAGTCATCCAGTAAAGAGTTGTTCAATTTCCATGTGTGTGTAGGCTTTCTGTTGTTTCTGTTGTTGTTGAAGTCCAGCTTTATTCCCTGGTGGTCTGATAAGATACAAGGGGTTATTTCAATTTTCTCATATCTGTTGAGGCTTGTGTCCGACTATATGGTCAATTTTGGAGAAGGTTCCGTGCAGTGCTGGGAAGAAGGTGTATTCTTTTGTGTTTGGGTGAAACGTTCTGTAGACATCTGTTAGGTTCATTTGGTTCATGAGCTCTGTTAGACTCATTATTTCTCTGTTTGCTTTCTGTCTTGCTGACCTGTCCACTAGCCTTTGTTTCCTAGGTATGTAGGGACATTCATTAGGTTGTGCCCTTGTCCTGAGCTTTTTGCTATGACACTTTTTGCTAAGATACTTTGAATGATACTTTTCAAAGCAATGCATAGGTTAAACATAATTTTTAGAGATACTGACAAGTTACAGAAGGCTTGTCTGAAAATTGGAAAGCTCCATTGTAGTAGCTGGTGTTTTAATTCTGCCAGGGAGAAGAGCATCCTAAGGGATTTCCTTGGGCCTAGTTGGCCATAGGAGGCAAGAACCTGTCCTGATGGTTCATCATTATTATCACCTGGACTGGATTTAGTATCACCTAGCAGGCTGGTGAATCAAATCTGTGGCTGTGAGGCCAAAGGCATGTCTAGAGATGTTTAACTCAGGAGGAAAAGCCATCCTGGGTAAGGAAACACCATCCCCATGGCCTGTACCATGATGACATAAGGTGGGGTAGAAAGCCAGCAGAGTGGAGCACTGCTATCCCATTCCTGCTGCCTATCAACAATGATGTCAGATGCTCTGCTCCCACACCCTCTCCACT
>CAJQZJ010004687.1:1877927-1890344 GCA_907164525.1 Lophiomys imhausi | reverse complement strand
CTTCTTCTTCTTCTTCTTCTTCTTCTTCTTCTTCTTCTTCTTCTTCTGTGTGTGCTGTTAGAGGGTGTACCATTGTTCATCTGTTTCCATGGAGAGATGTTACAGCATCATAGGCTCTGTGATCTTCCCATGCTGCTGTGTGGAGGGGCTGAAATCCTCACAGCACTGCATTGCTTCCATTCTCAGCCTCAGTTTCTCTCTTTCTCTATGTGCCTTGTCTCAGCCTCTCATTTAAATTCAATTTCATTTGCTCATTCTCTCTGTGTGTTCATGGGTTATGGATGTACATGCTCTTGTACTCAGATGTCTGGGGATGACTCTTATGGGGTTTGTTCTCTCTTGTTACCATGCGGGTCCCCAGGTTAGAACTCAGGTTCATGGGACTTGTAGACCAACGCCTTTACCTGCTGAGCCACCTCCTTGGCACTTGTCTCCTGCGTTTACCACACATCTACTTTGCTATTGTAGCTTATGATTTTTACAGTACAATTTCTAAGTTTTTCTTTTCAGGAGTCAGTTTTAAAATCCCTGACAAAATATTCAGTCTTTATGGGTAAATGAAATAAATATATTTTAAGAGAGATGTAGTTTCTGAGATTAGAGACTCAGTGATTGGTTCAAATATGCAACTAGTTATCTAGTTTTCTGTATGTGGAGAGATAACAACTCCTAACTTTATATGTCTGTTGTCAAATTTTAATTTCAATTAAAAATGTATAGTAGCTTGTCAAGTGTAAAAGTTAGCATATAAACTACTTTTATCATGTACTAGTTAGTATATTAACTACTTTTCTATTGCTATGACAAAACACAATGACCAAAGTAACTTATAGAAGGAAGAGTTTATTTGGTATTATGGTTCCAGAGGAATAAGAATCCATTATGACAGGGAAGCATGGCAGAAAGGAGGCACTGTGGCAGGAAAAGCTGAGAGGTTACAACTCAAACAATAAATAGGAAACAGAGATATCACTGGGAGTGGCACCAAGCCTTTGAAACTTCAAAGCCTGCCCTCAGTAACATATCTTCTCCAGCAATGCCACAAACCTACCAAAAAAGCCCCACCCACTAGGGACCAAAAAATATCTGAGTCTATGGAGGTCATTCTCAGTCAAACCACCAGAAATTGAGCTGTGGGTCCAATGACTTAATGTCAGTGCTGTGGTTTTGTTTGTTGTTGAATCAAACAAACAAACAAAACAGGGTCTTATAACATATTCCCAGCTGGCTTGGACCTCACTGGATAACCCACACTGACCTTGACCTTGAACTCAGACTTGCTCAGCCTTCTCACTGCTGCAATTGCAGGTTTTTGACACCAAACTCTGCAGTGTCTTCTCTATAGGTTGCCTTTCTGAGCTTTTGTGAAGGAAACTTTTCATGCCTTTTAATTTATAACTAATTCAAAGAAATAGCAACCTTGCCTGGATGCTCGCTGAGAACCTGACATTGCAATATTTTACAGAGATTACCTCATTTTGTTCTCACAGATTTCTCATTAGGTAGATTTTGGTACTTTTGTCAGATGAGGAAATTGAAATTCAGAGAGCTTAATGGCTTGCTCAGGGTTGCACCCAGTTAATTTAGTGCCAGAGGCTAGATTTGAACCCTTGTCTGCACCACTCAAAAGCCTGCACCTCTAAAGAAGTTGAATTAGAATCTTGGGAGTTGAAGAGTAGGACGCTTTGAAGTGTTACAGTTGGGCTGAAGGAATGTGCTATAACTGTAGTCATTATGATGAGACACGATAAAAGTTATTGTGGAGACCTGAGGCTATGGCTTTCCAAAAGTGTGAAAATTTCTTTTCAGTTAATGTTGCTAAAATTATCTTAGAAAAGGAAGTTTTATAGTAGGGATCTTAAGTCCCTAAATTTGGATCTGTAAGCCTCCGTAAGGGGAGGGGAGTTGCACTTTAATCCCGAAAGGGCATAAAAACAGACAGGAGAAATAACAGAGTTGTTTCCTGAGGAAAGGAGAGAAAACTAAAACCTCCAGTGAAGGATATTCAGAAGAGGAATGGGAAGTAGATGATGCACAAGCACCCAAGACAAGAACATCTGTATCAGCTCTCAGCAGAGCTACTGTAGGCCACAGCCATAGACTCACTATGAATTTATGGGCCGGCGGCCATGTTGGGCAGCTGCAATCAGTGGGCGCAAACACCAGAAGGAAAAGCAAAAGCGAGTGAGCTTGTATTACACATAAATCCAGGAGGAAAACATTCTTTCTTCATCTGTTGAGGGAGAAATTGCCCAGCAAGACCTGTTTAATTGTTGTAACTCCTTCTCATCAGGGCATACCCTGGAGAGAGTCCTTATGAAGACCGGACAATGTGGCTTGCCTAGAAGTGTTGAATCAGAGGCAAATAAATCCATTTGACTTCCCTTTTTTGATCTTCATTGATCTAGTAAAAAAATTTTACAAGGAAAGAAAGAAAAGTGGAGGAAGAAAAAGAGAGAGGAGAAAGCACTGGTTTCTAGATTTTTGTGGTCTCCCAATATAGGTGGCAATAAGAGATCTCACGGGCATATATATTCCTAAGGTAGGATTGGGTTTCATTGCTCATTGACTTTAGTGAAATTGATAGGGATTTTACGTTTCATTTTGGGTGTGTTTGTGTGTGGAGGGTTGCAGGTGTACATGTGTGTGCATTCATGTGGAGGCCAGAGGACAGCTTCCACTGCTGTTTCTCAGACATCATCCAGCTTCCCTTTTCTTTCCCTTCTCTCCTTCCTTCCTCCCTCCCTTTCCCTTTCTTTCTTTCTTTCTTTCTTTCTTTCTTTCTTTCTTTCTTTCTTTCTTTCTTTCTTTCTTTCCTTCCCCCTCCCTTCTTCCCTCCCTCCCTTCCTCCCTCTCTCCTTTCTTTATTTCTTTCTTTCTCTCTCTCTTTATTCCCTTCCTTCCTTTCTCCCTCCCTCTTTCTCTCTCTCCTTCCCTCCCCGTCTCCCTTCCTTCCTTCCTTCCTTCCTTCCTCCCTCCCTCCCTCCCTCCCTCCCTCCCTCCCTTCCTTCCTTCCTTCCTTTCTTTCTTTCTTTTTTGGACAGGATATCTCACTGACCTGGAACTCTCCAAGAAGGTTAGGCTGGTTGGCCAGTGAGTTCCAAGAATCTTCCTGTGTCTGCCCACCCCCACTCCCCATTCTGGGATTGTAAGCAGGCTACCACCCTTGGATATTTTCCGTGTGTTCTAGGGACTTACATATGTCTTCAGTCTTCATGCTTGTCAGGCAAGCACTTTACCAGCTGGGTTGTCTTCCCACTTCACTCTTTTGGTAGAGAAACATCATCCTTTTCTGATGCTCTGTGATTCGTGTCTCCTGTGCTGCACCTCTGACGTTGGCAGGCAGGTCTTCTGAGCTAGGTCCCAGTTAAGTAGAGCACATTCACCTGAAGCCTGTTAGCTGCAACACCAGTGTGTGACCTCCCCTGTCTTCGGGTTCTATTACTGTGATAAAATGCCAAGACCAAAATCAGCTTACATGTCCTGATCACAGTCCATCATGATCAAAAGTAAAGACAAGAACATGAGACAGGAACCTGGATGCAGGAACGGAAGGAATGGCTATGGAGGATTGCTGCTTACTGGCTTATGCCCCAGGCTGCTCAACCAGCTTACTTATGGCAGTCATGACCACCAGCCCAGGAGTGTCACAGTGGTCTAAACCCTCGTACATAAATCAGCAATCAAGAAAATGCCCTACAGACTTGCCCACAGGGCAATCAGGTGGGGCATTTCCTTAATTGGGGTTCCCTCTTCTGAAAAGACTCCAGCTTGTATCATGATGACATAAAACTAGCCAGCACATCCTTCATGCCTGAAGTAGCAAGTGAGAACTGTTCTAGGGGGTTGTACCTGGCAAAGCATCCTTTGAAAAAAAAGGGCAGGTTTTTCTCCAAAGAGCATGTGAATGTGGATCTAATGTATACTGCTCATGTTAAAGTCTTACAATGTTACTGAGATCTCTTCTGGGTCAGGTCCTGTGAATAATGCTTGCACATGATGTTTTGCTTAGACTTAGCGATCAATATATCCATTAATAAATATATTAAAGCTATGAAATGTTAGCATTGAAACAGTAGCACAATGTAGAAGGGAAATGAGATAAGAGAGGACAATAAGCTGGGCAGTGGTGGCGCACGCCTTTAATCCCAGCACTTGAGAGGCAGAGGCAGGTGGATCTCTGTGAGTTCGAGGCCAGCCTGGTCTACAAAGTGAGTCTAGGACAGCCAGAGCTGTTATACAGAGAAACCCTGTCTCGAAAAAAAAAGAGAGGACAATAAGGGGTCAATATAATCAAAGTATGTTATATACATATATGCAAATGTCATAGTAAAGCCCATCTCATTCACAGACCAAATGGACCTATGAATTTGAATGCATGCGCACATAGACGTGAGCTTGCACATGTGCACACACGTAGATACACACAGCTTAAAGAAAATAGTAACATAAAATATGAGGAGGCCTTATTGCTTTATATTCCTTTACTTACCTGGAAAGATTAAGTGATAGAGATTTGGTATTTCTTAAAGTCCAGGTGGTTTGAATAAGTATATGTTTTCATGGTTGCTTTTCTTTCTTTTCTTTCTTTACCCTAGCTGAGTTGTTTGTTCTCAAATATTTGCTGTCAGCTTGAATACACAAAGTGATATAATATGCACCCTACAAGTGTTTTAGAGCACTTCAGTGGTATATTTGATTCCTTGCCACTTTTGCCCTAGGCTCTCTCTTTAAATTTTAATCTTTTTCCCTAAGATATGACTGTGTCTTGGTTGCTTAGCTCACAGGAATGCCTTTGTGTTTTTGTGATATATATTTTATATGCCATGTAAGATGTGATACATGCACATTGAGAATACATACATGTTGAAAATTATCGAAAATGTATGGGACAGTCAGATTTACGTTTTCCATTTTGAGACATGTAATAGAAGCTGAAGGGTAGATATCAACAAATAAATGCATATTTGCATAGCATACCCACGCGTGCACACGCGCGCACACACACACACACAAACACCTTTCTAAATCTCCAGTTTGTCTTATATATACTTTCACATTTCTTCTTCCTATTTGGGAAATCTTTATTAGTGATGTTTATTTTACAAATATCTGACATTGGTAGAAAGATGATAATATGTTATCATCAGTTTCAGATTCTTTTGTGCATTTTCTTAAGAATGGTATACATTATCTTATGCCATGTTCATTTTTAATAATGTAACTCAGCAAAGACATGTAGAATCCCCATCTCCAGATCACTCCAAAGTCCACTTTTCTAGGGAACCTGAATAGTGAAGCTACAAAGCCAAAAAGTGTTTATGACTCCATGAATAATCGGAGGCAAAAAGTTTATCATGAAAGCTGCAAGTTTTTCTCCTTATTTTCTTCATCTTTCTCTACTGCAGATGTATGGCAAGTAGTTTTAACCTGTTTTTCTCTGTAGCAGTCATTCAGCCTAATGTGCCTTCTTTATATTTGACATTGACAGACACTTCCATGTTTCCAAATAATTTTTAGAAAACATTCTCGTAGTCTGTGAGGTTGGCCCAGACATCAGCCTGTGAATTCATTGGTGGAATTTCATTTCAAACAGGTTGAGCATTCTTGAAAATGTGTGGGACGGACAGATTGGTGTTTTGCATTTTGAGGCATGTAATAGAAAATGAAGGGTAGATATCATCAAATAAGTACCAGCTTTGGAAGGTATTTGCATAACACCCATGAACCCTGGGGCCCGTGTGGTCCATTCAGTCTTAAGAAAAATACAACATATGAATTTTGTTTTAATTTTCAGTGTACTCATAACTCCAAGAAGCTTGAAAAAGCTGTAGCTTTTCTTTCTTTTTTTTAACATTTATTTGTTACTTCAAGTTATGTCTCCATTACCGCCCCCTCTCTCTACCCCCTCTCCTACCCATCCAATCCCTCCAGTGTGGAGTACTTCCATGTATCAGCACCCCTCAGTTTGTTAGTCACTTGAGGGCTAAGAGCTTCCTCTTGTACAGGGGTCATATACGGCAGTTCCACTAGGGTAGAGTGTCCCACTAACAGGTAACCAAGTCCATGTTTCTGGATTTTTTTTTTCAGCCTATTGATTGTAGGATGGTTATCCTGTACTATATGGCTAAAATCCAGTTATAAGTGAATATTTTCATTGTGTATCTTCCTGAGTCTGAGTTACCTCACTCTTGGTGAGCTTTTCTAGTTCCATCCATTTGGTTGCAAATTGTATGATTTCCTTGTTTCTGATAGCTGAGTAGTATTCCATTGTGTAAATGTACCACAGGTTTTTTTTTTTTTTATCCATTCTTTGGTTGAAGGACATCTGTGTTGTTTCCAGTTTTTAGTTATTACAAATAAAGGACACACTAAATCTAATAGAATAGAAAGTGGAAGAAAGCCTCAAACTCATTGGCACAGGTGACAATTTGCTGAACAAAACACCAATAGCTCAGGCCCTAAGACCAGCAATCAATAAATGGTACCTCAGGAAACTGAAAAGCTTCTGGAAGGCAAAAGACACTGTCATTAGAGCAAAACGGCAGTCTACAGATTGGGAAAAGATTTTAACCAACCCTACATCTGACAGAGGGCTAATATCCAAAATTTATAAAGAACTCAAGAAACCAAGTAATCCAATTAAAAAAATGGGGTACAGAGCTAAACTGAGAATTCACAAAAGAGGAATCTAAATGACTGAGAGACACCTGAAGAAATGCTCACCTTCCTTAATCATCAGAGAAATGCAACTCAAGACAACTCTGAGATTCCATCTCACACCTGTCAGAATGGCTAAGATCAAAAGCTCAAATGACAGCACATGCTGGCAAGGTTGCTGGTGGCAATGCAAACTTGTACAAGCACTATGGAAATCAGTCTGGTAATATCGTAGAAAACTTGGAATAGCTCTATCTCAAGACCCAGCCATACCACTCCTGGACATACATCCAGAAGATTCCTCACCAAACCACAAGGACATTTCCTCAACTATGTTCATAGTTAGGCCTTATTTGTAATAGCCGTTTTGTGGGTTTTCTTAATATTCTTCCCTGTCATGTTCCTCCTCCACTGTTTAGGAGTCAGGTAGCCATTCATATTACTCATATTCTCTTTTTTCTCTTTTTCTCCCTCCCTCCCTCTCTCCCCACCTCCCCCCCTCTCTCTCTCCCTCCCTCTTCCCTCTTCCCTCTTGTTCTCTTTTTCTTTCTCTCTCTCACCCCCTCTCACTTTCTCTTCCCTCCTTCTCTTTCCTTCTCTCCCTTCCTACTCCTTCCCTCCCTCCCTCCATCCCTCCCCCCTCTCCTCTCAAATATAGCATTTATTTGCTCTGTCTTTAACATTATGTGTCCCTCTCATTCTCCCTTCATTTTCCTGTTGTGTTTTTGTTTCCATTAACATAGTTTAAAAACAATGATAATTCTTTTAGAAACTGGGATAAAAGGGAGAAAGGCTACGAAACATTAATTTATTTTGCCAGGAAATGGTAGGCCTTGAACACTAATATTTTAACAAAATTTGTCTTTGCTGTACTTTAAAATATAATGCGCATTAAATTCATTGTTAATACTAAGCTGAAAATAAAGAATTATGACTTCCTTTGAAAATAAATTTTCATTCACAGTGAATTTAATAAATAGGAACAGTAGAAACCAAAAAGAATGAGATTCATTAATTTAGAACAAATTAGAATATCAGAAAAAATCCAGCAGACCACAAGACTGTAACATAGTGAACAAACACACACCCTCAGAGAAATTGTCAGGATGTTGCAGGGGACATTGTGTATATATAATAGAGAAGTTATGTAATAATGAAGATTAGGCTGAATTCACACATAAATTGAGAGAAATAGGGGAAACCATTGATTTCCATCATAGTAAGCCAGGTAAAACATTTTCTAGTACTTTTCCTGATTTTAGAAAACTAAGAAAAATTTCAACAAAGTTTGGAAAATCATTATACATATAAATGACTACATTTGTAGACAAAAGCCTGGGTTATGATTTTATGAGATAAGAGAATCTAATAGCTACTTCTTTCTGTGTCTTCACTATGGCACCAAGAAACAACTGATCATGTACTACAGAGGTGTATTGGCTAGGCTTTAGGAGGAATAATCACATGACATTTTAAGACATTTTAGAGATAGACAATATATTAAGTCCCTGGAGAGTCTTAAGAAACAGCTTTCATCTTTACACTTTTGTAACCTGGAGGCAGGAAAAAAGAAACTACTCTGTGTTTATGCAGAGTGTTATTTCTACCCCACAGACAATAATTTTATCCAAAACCCAAGAAAATCAATACCCTAATATGGCACAAAATATCTTCATCTCTTTTTGTTGAGATGCCTGATTTAATTTCGTATTTCTAGAACTTACTCCTTATCTGTGTGCTAAGCTTGCGAATATGTTAAATTGATTATCTAATCAATAGTGGAATGTTTTTCTATTAAGTTTGACTGGTTTAGCATTTGGCCAAATCAGGGTGTTTGACTAGTGCTCTGGCAAGGAAGCGCCATGCAAGCCTTCATGTGATTGTCAATGCATTTGCAAGAATCTCCATTTCACTAGAGAAAGTACAGTCTGTACAACAAGATTATCCCAAGTCACAAGTATACGTGCCTAATTTGAAATGGATTTTTGTCCCTTAGATACATCTCCAAGCTCTACTTTCTGCCATTCTTTCTCCACTGATAAGTAGGGGTGACATATATGTGTGCCTTCCCCTATGGGTCATGGTCAAGGAGGTCTATATATTACCTTTATCCCTGGAAATGTGTCAAAATCACATGCTCCACCCAGACCTTCCTATTTTTGCCTGCCTTGTCTCAGAAGAGTAGAGCGAGTGTGGTATCATTCTCTCTTGCTTCTCACGACACACTTGTGTCCTTCCTATACTGAGAAGAGGGAAGATACAATAGACTGCCTTTCAATTCATTCACTGAGATTAGTGCAGGATGTTTACTATGCTCACAACACATTCCATATAGTGCATTTGGGGGAGTAGCCCATGCTCTCAATAAATATGATTCTAACTATGCAATCACCCCTACTGCTAACCCTCTCAATTTCAGTTTAGGCAGCAAAGTGCAAGCAGTTCAAAATTTAGTACAAAATCTTATAAGCTAATGGAACTTTCTCCTGGTTTCTTGAGATGGTAAAATACTTGGGAGACCAATAAAACATTTCATTAGCATGTACACAACTGATCACTCTTCCCTAGGTGGTGTGCATGTGAAAGTTCTAATAGTGGTGACAGTCTCTCTAGGTTATTTTTGTTTGGGGTTTCTTTTGCATGATCAGTTTGTACATTTGTATTGTTCCAACATAACAATATATTTTTCCCTTCTGTACAAAATCTGCCTTGAGAGCATTTCATTTTCAGAGACCACTTGTTTTGCCATGGTCTTGACTACATTTCACCCCTGAAGAAAGATGGGATTCTGTTTTCCACTTCTGCTTATGATACCCAGTTCTACATCACCTGCTTAGACTCTGTATTCCACTCCTGCAGCAACTACAGACTACATTTTCTTCCTGACTTTCTGCAGGCACATGGGATGCTCAGCATAGTATGGGATGCCTCCCTATAGTGCCAACAAATGCAAGACTTTGGTGCCTCTAGGCTAGTACTCTCCCTGATTTGTTTGACTAGTCTGAAGATAAAAGAAGTGAGGACCCTCAGGTTTTGGTTGGTGTACCTGAAAATTTCAAGAGATGCTTCTGTGGAGACACATTTCTTCCAAACTGGGATGTGCAACAGTTTTTTGGGGGGTGCCCCCAGGGATTTCATGGAAAGCCTTTTGGATGGAGTGAGCCAATGCTCTTCCCTTGGGATATTTTACCCATATTAACTTGAGTTTTTGCTCTTCCAGATTAGGCACACTTCTGCTGTGTTCGAAGCCTCTTTCTTTTGCCTAGCAAAGAAAATAAAAACATATTAAAGATTCATCTAATATCTCTAGAATAATTAACTCCTTTACCATGCTAGCTGACTCTCAGAGTTAAACATTCACATGTCCTACATGCCTTGAAAAGAAGCCATTGTGTCTTAGCTGTTTTAGTAACAGAATGACTGGGGTTAGGGAGGCAAGTGTGAGTGGAATATCACAATTTGGATGTCATTTGGAGTAAGCTGGAAAAGAAGTCAGTCTGATTTTTTTTTTCTTTTTCTGGTAAGAGATCAATACTGTCTAGACATGGTCTCACTAGAACTTTGCATTGACTGAGGATGGCTGAGATTCCTGTAATCTGGGCTGGGTGATGGGTATCTGTGTTGCCTAGTATTACAGAGAGCTCCAGATTCGCTGGGGTCAATTCTGTGTCTCCCAACACTGTTCAACGAGCAACCTGATTGGCTGGAGGATAGATGATGCCTATTCCTGACTCTCAGATTCTGAGTCCCGCAAGTTCTGGGAACTGCTGTCCATGGTGTTCTCCATGGCTGGTGACCATTGCAGAGTATCACTGGATGCTCCACTATGCATAAACCAAGACAGAGATTGAACTTACCTATCTTTTCTGCCAGCCGGCTGATTAATTTCTACAAATTAGCTCTGCATGTGTAGGGATGATAGTTATTTGTATATTATTTAGTGGCTTTATCATTTATGAAAACATTGAAGCAATTTGAATTTTCAAGCCAGGATAGTTTATACTAGACACGGTTCGGTGTTCAGGCTGTTGGATGTGCCTGGGATCCTAAGCCCTTCGTTAGTGGTTACTTTTCGGCATTTTTTCAAGGAACTGAAGCAATGTCTGAGCCAGTGGAGGCAGAAGGTGGCCCAGCCTTACCAGTCTTCTGACAATGGAATAAATATCTCTTATTTATCCAGTGTATTTAGTTTCAAACTTTAGGCAAGATGAGCCAGACATTGAGAAATAGATCTGATTATACTAAGGAACACTCAAGATAAAAAGATCTCTTCCTAAGAATTTAAGTGTTCCAGTAGATTAGCATTATTGATCACTCATTTTCCATGGTCTACAGATGATTTTAGAATCCTGAAACTGTTTTTCTCCCGTGTCTAGTATAATTACCAGAACAAGGAATAATCTAATTAGAAGACAACAAGGATGTGTTCTAACTGTTCTAATAAATTATGTAAATATACAATGTGTGAAGTTGCTTCTCAGCAGGAATGCGTTCAGTAGATTGACAGCTGTTGCTTTACTGCCATACTTTAAATTTTATTTCTTCTGAAAGATAACTTATGATACCATAGTTAATTATTCAAAACATGCTGGATCTATAACAATTTCAGCTTCCATGTAGTAAAATGGAATGAAGAATTGCATTTTGGGTTCTTCAGATAAAACACTGGACTATACAGAAGAAAGTAAAACAAAGACTGATAGAATATAAAAGGGAAAAATTAAAACCCTGTTGTAACAACTTTTTTGTTGTTAAAAAGAGTTTCATTATTTTCATTCTGTGTATCTGGGTGTTTGCCTGTATATGTATATGTATACCACGTGCATGTCTGGTGCCGGAAGGTGCCAGAGAGAGCACTGGACCCCTGAAACTGGGTTTGCTCAAGGTTGTGATGCTGGGAACTGAACCCAGGATCCTGGTGTAGTAGCAGGTGCTTTTAACCATTGAGCCATCTCTCCAGTCCCTAGATTTTATAGATGTCCTGATGTATGCAACTGTGTGTGACATATGTGCAGGTTCTGACAGGGGCCAAAAGAGGATGTCAGATCACCTGGACACTGAATCACAGGCAGTTCTGAGCTGCCCAAAGTAAGTGCTATGAATGAGCCTAGGATAAATAACACATGTTCTTAGCCACTGAGGCATCTCTCCAACCCTGTAATGAGTTTGATTTTCTGTTATCGAGGATAAGTTCTTTTAGATGACATTAGTTCATACAGTTTAATTCTAGATATGTTGTGTCATATTTTATTTATTTATTATTATTTTGCTGTGAACAAATGCCCTTACCATATACAACTTAAGAGAAGAAAGATTGCTGCTGAATGAATATTTCAGAGGAGTTTTGGTTCATCATGGCAGGAAAGGTGGGACAACATCCATGATGCTGGGCCTGTATGGGGGGCTTTTCTTATCATGATAGCTGAAGAAGCTGAGGAAGAGGGGTCGAATCAGGGAATTCACCAGAACCTTCAAAATCTTGTCCTAAGAGTCTGTACTTTTTTCCATGAATGTCAGACTCCTTTAATAGCATAGTTTGGGTAGAATGTGTTGCATAAACAGATAAGAAAGTAAGGTAATACAGAAAGAAGAGTGTTCCAAAAATAATTCGCATAGAAATGAAGGGATGTGTACTCAAAAATAAATATAAGTACAGCCACTCTTAACCGGTTTCAGGAAAGCACATTTCCATGGCAAGCGTTGTCCTCTACCTCATACCTGCTTCTGAAATTTAATTAAAACATTACCAGGTAGGAA
>CAJQZJ010004687.1:1855642-1877243 GCA_907164525.1 Lophiomys imhausi | reverse complement strand
TGTGTGTGTGTGTGTGTGTGTGTGTGTGTGTGTGTGTGTGTGTGTGTACTTGTACATATGGATTTGGAGGCCAGAGGTTCATGTAGGACATCTGCTGTTGTCCTCCACGTTATTTTTTGAAACAGGGGTCTCTCTTTAAATTTGGAGATCAAGGCTGGCTGTCAGCAAGCTCTGGGGATCTGCTTGTCACTTCCTCCCCACCTTCATGATTACATACATGGGTCACCATGGTAACTTTTTACATAAGTGCTGAGGATCTGAGCTCAGGTCACATACTTATGTGGCATGCACTTTAATGACTATGCCATCTTCCTAGCCTCCTGATCTGTTCCATGTCTCCAAGGCCACGTACATATACTCCTGAGAGGCAGCATGAAGGTGACAAATACTTCCTTTAAACAGCTGGACTAAAGTGCAAACAAGGAAGTACTTAAACATTGTTGTTAACTTCCATTATAATCTTCACTTTTTTCTGTTCTCTGAAATGATTGTTCACCCAAGTGTGTGTTGGTTACGGTCATATAACCACTCAGCACCTATAGAAATGAGTTCTGTTTCCTTTCCTGAAGAGGCCCTGGGAACTTTACAAACTGGCCGCAGAACAACATAGAACCAGGAACGACCTGAAGGTCTCTGGATACTGAGTGTTTCTTTTTGACAAAGTGTACATACCTTCACAGCCAATGGCGTTGGTATGTTTCCACTCAGTAAATAATGTGAAATTCACTTTAGGACATGACTTTTTGAAGCCTTGGGAAAGCTGAAGCCCTTCTGTTCTCCTGCTGCCTGCCACCTTACCCTGGTCACAGTGTGGTTCTCCACAGTGTGATAGCCAAAGGGACACAGAAGTCACCCAGCAGACAGAGTGGAGGGCTTGCAAGAGTGCAAGAACTGCAGAAGACAGAGCTCATTGTGTTTCGTTTTTCTTTTTGGCCGCTAACACACCCTAACACTTCAGAAACTACATGTTCACTAGTATCAGACTAAGGAGAATGCTAATAATTAACTGAAAGCTATTTTAGAAGAGTGATTGTAGTAACCAGTGCTTTAAATGCACCAGCTCTCTGATATACACAGAAAAAGTCCTAAGCCTGAGTGGAGATGAGGTTCAATACCTCACCTTACCATCTTACCCATCTGGTAGACTTAACTCTTTCCCAAATGCATCATCTTATCTTTTTCTCTAACCACTAGTTAAAGTAAGTACATTTCTCTCACTATAATATGTTACTGAAATTATTTTTCACATGTCTGTTCCTCTTGCTTGAGCCAGAGTATTCTGGTGACATTTCAATTCAAGAAGGTGCAGTCTATTATACACTTTTCTTGTGAGTTTCTACTTACACTCAGGAATTTAAAATTCTCAAGTATTGAGTGAAAATATCAGTCAACAGTCAACCCAGAATCCTATAGCCAGTAAAAACGTCCTTCAGCAATGAACAGAGGAGTTGAAGGCTTCTTTCCTTAGAGGGAGGAGAGTCAAGAGATTCTACTGCCAGTGGAGCTTCCTAAGGAAGGAAAACTGTTAAAATGGAATCCTGGGACATCAGAAACAAAAGACAAAATGATCTCAAAAGTTCTAAACGGTGTTCAAAGATTGAAAATTCTGATAAAGATGTGAAGCAGATGCGTATAGAAGTTAAGATCATTATTTCATGAGTATAGGCAAGGATGTAAAGGGAGATTTTAATTATTATGCAAACTGGCAAAATGAAGATACCAAGAATCTGTTCATTTTATGAATATATAATGTGATATTTAACACAGGTACTAAATCTGTGAAAAGTGATACTCTAAAAACACTTTAGAGATGCCAAATACATAACTCAAATGTTCAAATAGCTCACAAAAATTATGGAAGATATAAAAAACAAATACAAAAAGCAAAGAGAACAAACAAAAAAATAAGACATCTCAAAATACAGCAATTACATTATAGCTAAATATTTTTAAATAAGCCATTTAAGTACAGAAATTAGTTGAGTTGTTATCAGTCTGACAGAACAGTTCACTTGAAACAATTGGAGGTAGACTGAAAGCAAAATGGTAAAAAGTATATAGTGTAAAACCTTTAATATAAATAAAGGAGGAATAGCGGATTCTTTCTGAAAATCAATAGAGCTGACAAACCTCCAAACAGAGAAGACTAACTATGAGGCATGAACCAGGGACTATCACTATAGACACAACAGACATCATCACGGTAATGACAGAGAGAGCACTGTGTTTATACAGCATTTGACAACTTGGATGAAATATGCGAGTAAAAAAGAAAAAAAAAACAGTAAATTTCTGTAGTTGATCTATAGGAAGTAGACCATATAAATAGCTCCTAACAACTAAGGAAAATGAATTTATATTTTAAAAAATGTACAAAGCATGAATATTTAGACATAAAGAGTTTCCCAGAGAAATTCAACTTTACACTATTTCTTTCCAGTTAATTTTATAAACATAATTACTAAGAGTCCCCCAAAAACAAAAGCAGGGCAGAAAGAAAACAAAAACTATATTACCACAACTCTATTGAACATGGAAGCAAAAATTCCTAATGAAATTATAGCAAAAGAAATTTATTTAAAAAGGGGAACTTAGATATCCTGATAAAACTGAGTCTATTCAGAGATGCAAGCCTAGTTTACTATTAAGTAAATCAATACAATTCTGATTAATTATTAAAAAGTTAATCAATATAATTTATCACATTAATAGATTGAAGATAACAAAAATACCATCAATAAGGAAGATGCATTTAACAACACTCAACACTGGTTTATGAAAAGAACTCTCAGAAGCAATGCTTCTGCTTAAGGGAACTTCCTCAAGTTGATAAACAGCATCTATAATTACTCACCACTTGTCTGTGAATGACTGGGTGGGCCACATGTTGTCAAGCCTGAAGACCTGAATTCTGCCCACATGGTAGGAGAGAACTGACTCCTAGAAGCTGTCCTCTGACTCCTTATCAGTACTATGACTCATGTGAACATGCACATGTGCACACACACACAAATAAACAAATAAATAAATAAACCCATAACTAATATTACACTTAATGTTGAAAAAGCAGCATATTTCCCCCAAAAGATTAAGAATTATCACAAGGACTTCTGACATGTCCGTAGTGGCCAATGCAGACAGACACCTGCTGCAGCTCCAGCCATTAGAGCTTCTAGACACTTGTATAAGACCAAGAATCCACATCATGATGAAGAGTGATAAAGAAATCGTTGAAACACTTCTGAGATTTGATGACTTGGTCAATATGGTGCCGAAAGACAGAGTTTGGAATTACAGTGGAAGGAAGGATTACTAAAAGATGTCAGATTTCACTGAATGGAAATCGTACAACAGTGCTAGTTCCTGGAGGAGAAAGGCCTGAAGCATGAATAGCGTTCTTTGACTTATGATAGATTCTAACTCTTTTTAATCCTTTAAATATTTAAATTTTTATAAAGCTAATTTCTGTTAAAGGGAAATAATTTGAAGAGTTACATCCATTTTTATAAGCTAAACATGGTTATTTTGGAAAATGAAGAATTTGACTTTTTTGAAGATGAAAGAATAACGATGTTTTGGGTAAATAAATGAAGTGAAATGCCACAGGAGATCTGTATTCTGTGCTACTCAGCATCATAAAGAGAGTTCTAATCAAAGCAGTTAGGAAACAAAAGAGGATAAAAGGCAGACAAATAGAAAGGAAGAAGGGAAAACATTGATATTTGCCAATGATTTGATTTTCTACACAGAAAAACTAAAGTGATCTGCAAAGAAAAAAGGACACACAAGACTAACTCCTAAGTTGGTGAGTAAACTTAAAAATGTAGTACAATTTACATCCCTACCATATATGAAATGTTCAGATGATTCTAATGAACTACTTATAAAACTTGCATGCCGAAACTATACAATGCAGATGAAAGAAGTAAAAAAAAAAAAATGTTTTTTATCCAAATGCAGGAACACATTATGCCATGGTTTTAAGGTCTTAGAAGAGTCAAGATTGCAATTATCAAAATTACATGTAAATTCAATGTCTTTCTGTTTAAAGTCTTATTTTTAGATATAGGCAAGATTATGCACAAAGTTATTTTCAAACAAAGTAATTGGAGTAGCTAAAACAGTATTAAAGAACTAAGATAGAGTCAGAAGAATTGGTCTACTCTACTTGTAGATTTAGTATGTAGCTATAACATGTGTATTCATAAAGAAATAGATACATAAATCAGTGGAACAGAATAAAGAACCTCAACATAAACCCATTTGACTGACAGGAATGCTGTTTCCTTCATGAGATGGACAAGTCCTTTCTACAAATGATCCTGGATCAATAGACCAAAACAAACAAATAAACACACAAACAAACAAGCAAACAGAATCTCAAACTATTCTTCCTCCCTAATATAAAAAGTAAGTAAAGATGTCTTAAATTAAGTTGTAAAACACTAAACCACAAAAATCCATAATATTTAGAAGACAACATAAGAGGAAGTCTTTAGCATTGAGAACAAAGCTAATAATTCTTAGTTGGTTGCAAAACACGACCCGTAATCATGAAGGGCGGGCATGCACTGTGTGCAGCCCTCTTTCTGGAAGGTCTCCTCAGAGGAAGAGAAGACAAAATACAGAGTAAGAGATATTGTCAAACTGTGTGTCTAAAAAGAAACAAAGGAACAAAAACTCTTGCATTGAGAACACATAAAACATTCCCAATACCAAGCTGAAAATAACAACTTGAAAGTGGCTAAAACGTGTTAATATGTCCCAACAAAATCTGCCCATCAACTGGACACAAGATTGTGCTCTGGTAATCTAGTGACTTACTAAGTGGTACATTCTTCTGTGGGTACTACTGAACAAGGAACTTGATATTTATTGGTTACATGTTCAAGAACTTGGACAGGGCAGAGGGATGCGATATCACAGATTATACAGCATAGTATTCCTTTCATGTGGCATCTTCAAAAAAACAAAATTTTGGAAGTACAGTTTAGTCCTTATGAAGCATTAGGGAAGAACGCATGAGAAGGAGGGGGACTAGCTACTGAAGGGCAATAAGGTGATCCTAGTGGGAAGGGAAGTACTTTGTTTATACATGTTACTATTCTGGCTGTATTATTGTTTTACAAAATATTCCCATTATAGGAAATTGGGTAAAGGGTATGTGGACTCTTTCTGTGTTTCTTATTATAATCTGCATGTGGTTCTACAATTATTTCAAAACAGAAGTCCTAATTTAAAAAACAGAAGGGGAGAGTTAATTAAAATAGTAGAAGAAAAAAGAGTAATAAAATTAACGGTTATGCTCTGACATTTTGATCTGGATATAGCCTCTCTGACCAGGGTCCTGTAAGAGGATGTTGCCTGGAAATGCTGTAGTGATCTTAGTTTACATAAGTACATGCCGTGTTGTTCGATGGTGATGAAGTTGTCTAAGAACTATTATCAGAATGTGTTCCTGTTGTTAGGCAACGAATGACTATAATTACAGGAGCAGCTTCAAAAGCCAGAGACTGACTTAGATGGGGGCGGGGGTGCTGAAACTGCAACTCTGGAAAGGATCTCTGTGAGCTAAATGGGAGTGAAGAAACATTAAGTGCACACTGAAAAGATTCTTAAAAAACAGCCTGGTAGATCCCCAGGGTCCTGGCGTCCTGCAGAGCTGGGAACTGCCCTCTCCTCCCCAGTTTCAGGAGGAAGACTAAAAAGAGTGAAACATGGGGCATGCGGAGGTCACCAGAACCTGCAAGGGAACAGAAGGCATAAGTGAAGGACTCCATTATGGGATCCTGTTCATTCTAGTTCTATTCCAATCCCTTGATAGGGAATGTGTCCAGCCCAAGAACAGAAACTTAGAAATACCAATAGCCATGACTCTTCCAAGCCACTCCTGCTAAGGTTGTTTGGCCCAACCCTAATACTCTTATTTATAAACTAGTACTAATGCTAGCAACTATTGACATGTGGACCCTCAGCATGAATAGGCACTATGGTATTAGATTGACTAATAAATATAAAGTACAGTCTGAATCTTCAATGCTTAACATAAAAATTTTAACATATTATAAACTGTATTACATGTTGAAATATTTTTGATCTATTAGGTTAAGTAAAATGTATCTTGAAAAGTAATTTCTTAAATGAATAAGAACAGATTTCTCCACTAGTGGAAGTGGGAAACCCAGATTTGTACAGCTGGGAACAACATGGCACCAACCCAAGAGGAATGGCTACCCAGGTGATCAAAAGATACTATGCCATATAGCACATATATGTGAGCTGTCTGTCCATGGGGGTTTTTGTGTGGCATCAGAGGTCTTTGTCAGGTGTTAGGCTTTGCCTTTCATGTTGTCTAAGGAAGACTTTCTTTTGTGTTGCTGACTGCACCAACCAAGCCAGCTGGCACACAGATATCTAGGGATCTTCCTGTCTCTTGTTTCCCATTTCACCTTAGGTGCACTAAAGGCAGTTTTGCTCCTGCCTTTATGTGAGCTCTGGGGTTGCAGACTCAGGTCTTCACTCTTGTGTGACAATAGCTTCACTAGCTGACCTATCCCCCAGCCCTGAGACTATTTCTTAGTAAACACACACACATACACACAGACACATATAAACACACAGACACACACACACACACACACACACATACACACACACACACACACACACACACACACACACACACACACACCACAAAGCTGAATGAAAACGGTAGCAGGCTGTCTTGAGATTCATATGAGTTCTTTCATTTTCCATATTTATTTTGAACTCCAGATTTAATTAGCCTAGATACTGGGACACCATTGTGAGTTCATCCAGGGTTTGAGCCATTCCATCAGAAAGAGAATCCTGGGCCTACCATTCAGAAACTGACTTAGGAATCTGGAAGATGGCTTGAAGGATAATGGTCTCATGTTCTCCTTTAAGCATAGGGACCTAAGTTTGGATCCCAGGAACTATGTGGAAGCTGGTCATGGCCACGTGCCCTCTAACACCAGCACTGCTTGTGGGGGTCGGGCAGGGGGTGGAGACAGGAGCATCTCACTAAAACTTGCTGGCTACCACCCCTGAACAAAAAAGAAAAAGAAAACAAAAGGCCAATCAAGCTTCAGGTAGGTTTATTGAGAGAACCTGTTTGAAGGGAATAACAGTGGAGGGTGATAGGACAGGGTACCCTATGTCCTCCTCTGGTCTTTGCATGTCCATGCAGGTGTCCATACCTGGACACACATGCACATATACTATGCAGATATACAGTGTACACACATACAAACAGCGGGAAAGAGAGAGAGAGACAGAGACAGAGAGACAAGACAGGCAGAAACAGACTGTGATTTAGATCAAACAATTAATTCATTCTGCCTGTGTTTCCTCATCTTTAAAACATGAATCAAAAGAGCAGAGCTCTAAAGGTCCATGTGAGTATCTCAATAATCAATGTAAGAAAATGCTTAGATAGTGCCATGCACAAAGCAAGCCCTCTCACTGTGGGCTAGAGATAGAGACCTCAGTTTATGTAGCCACAAGGGGAGCCTGGAAGTAAGTACAAATGGTGTCTGACTTAAGATGATGTGGCTTAATGATCTTTAATTTGATGAAGATACAAAGTCAGTATGCATTCAATGGAAACCAGACTTCAAATTTTGAATGGAGAACTTTTCCCAGGCCAGGGATAGGTGGGCATGATCCTCTCACTTGCTAGGGCACAGTGTGAGTGTAGTCCCAGTGCAGCAGAGACTGAGAGAGATTGAGTAGGACTGTAGTAGGGTCCAGGTGGCAGAAGAGTAGAGTCAGAGAAGACAGTTGGTGCAGGAAGAAGGAAAATTGAGCAGGGCTAAGGAAGAGAGAAAAGATATTGAGAAGAATGAAAATAGTTGACAGTTGAAAGCGAATTGGGCCAGCAGAGTGAGAGAAGAGAAGACAGTTGGTGAAAGTTGAGCCAGGAGACGCTGAGCTGATCAGATAGGGTAGAAGTTAAAGTTTGTGTAGTCCCAGTGCAGCCGCTGTTGCAGCTGTGATCAAAGCAGCAGCAGCAGATCAAAGTGGTCCTCCACTGCCTCTCCCTCCCCCCAGAAGTGTCAGTACAGTCCCTGAGCAACACACCACAAAAGCATGCTGCCAGAGCTGTCAGCATCCCCTTTCCTGCCCCGCCTGTGAGGCTGGAGCAGTCAAAATGGCATTGCCTGGCACTCCTGTCAGAAGGGCGCACTGCCAACTCTGGAGCCGTCCTGCCTCAGCTTGCTGGAAACTAGAGAGCTGTCCATAGTGATGACATTTTTCCTGCCTTCACCTCGGGAGCTGTCCACTGAGAGGACATCTTTCCTGCCTCAGCCTAAAGCTGTCAAGGGAGCTGCCTGCAGAGGCAGCACCTTTTCTCCAGTCTCTGTCAGCTATTCCGCTGTGGGGAAAGACTAACCTGGCATGGACTCACTTTGTAATCTTGGCAACTTTGTAAACTTTTTAAACCCTCATGGCGGGAAAGTGGCCAGATACCTGCCTGAGGAATTCCAGCAGCCCAACATCTCCCCTCACCCCAACCAGACCTCTTCATTATAACATTTCCAAATACTGTAACAGTCACAAAGGTCATCTCCAGGCCCTCAGTAGGACTCATTCCAGATTATGCTAATTTAAGGAGAAAAGTCTGGGCAAAAGACCAACAAATCCCAGCACAGAAAAGCCCACCAATCCCTGAGCTCTCTGTGATGGGATTAGTGATAGCATTTAATAGCATAGGGAACTTGAAATAGCAAAAGCCTGGACTTTAAGATAAAAGACTTACTTCCGAAGTGGCATGTCCTTGGGAACTCGCCAAGGACAGAGGATGACTTCTTTGATCATAGGATTGGGGGCGGGGACGTGCCCTGAGGGGCCCACTCCCAGATCATGACCGCCTGTCATTTCACGACCCTCTGCAAAAAGCTTTTGAAGAGACAGAGCCCAGGGGCATGACTTAAAAAAGAGCACAAAAGCTTCTGCTGAAGATATTTAAGTCAAGATTCACATAGACAGGGAGCTTGGCTCCTCTTTCTGTTTCACCTCCTCCTGGTCTGGCAGAGAAACTTGCATCAATCTCATCGAAAGGCTTCACCCTCTTGATATTGTCCTGTTTCAGGTCTGGAGAGAAGACAGATTCTTCCTGAGATTCTGGAGCGCCTAGGTGCGGAGTTGTCTTTCCTAGGAGATCAGGGACTTTAGATTGGATGGAACACTGAAATAAGACCTTTGCAGGCCATAGGCATCTGAATATGTGAGCCTAGGAGACTTTAATGTGCTAAATAATTGGTCACTAAGACCACAAAGGCAATTCCTGCTTGATAAACTGTTTTAGGATCTGAAGAGCGAAATTCAGAGACTTTTTTTTTTCATTCCAGGTGTGTTTTCTTTTCTTTTCTTTTTAATAATTTATTTTTTATTTCTTCAAGTTACATCTCAATCACAATCCCCTCCCTACTCCCCCCTCCAGTCCCACCCTTCCACCCTCCTCCCCCTCAACCCCCCCCCCCCTTCCCTTCTTTTTTTTTTAGTTTAAGGTATTTCTTCCCCCCCCCCCAACAGCTCTCCCTTTCAGTCCAAAAAATGGTTCTTTTTCTTATAACTATAAATACAATACAAAACAACAGAAATAAATAGGCCACAATTATAAGAGTTATATGGCTTAGCATACATTCCCAATGTCCAGTCCATATGTATTTGGCACCTGACTTTAACATTCTACTATCTAACCATCTCCATGAGTTTAAAGTTTTCTATCTAACTCAGCTTTCATACTAACTTGCCTCATAATTTTAAAAATATCTTCTTAGATCCAGAACACCCTCTTGATTCCTAAACAACTCAAAATTTAACTCTGAGACTCTAGCTATCTATTCTTCAACCACCTCAGAGACCTGAGAGGGATAAATATATCTGATTATGTAGGAAGTGCAGGGCCTGCAGCTTCCAAAACTAAGAAATGACATACCAGTGGCTGCCTGGACAGTTCCCATTTTCTCTTCATACATTACAGCATCAATCTTCAGCCATTTGGCCCCATTTCTCTGACAGACTTTAAGAGACTTTAAGACTGAAAAATTGTATGAAGACCAGCCATCCATAAGGACCCTCACCCAAAGGAAAATATCCTTTTGAGAAACCTTAGGTTAATGTTAAATGTTTGTATTAAATTTTAGGTGCTAGGTTTTAGAGTTAAGGTTTGGGTTTAGGATTTAGGAACTTTATAGGCAATTGTTAAGTAATTGTTAAATATTAATAACCATATGTGTGATAAACAAAAATTTACTGTTACAACTCTCCAAGCCCAGGACCTGAAAGTCCACCAATCCTCACTCTGGAAATCCCTGCCCTAGAAAGTTCTACCACCCAAGAAACCCTATATAAGCCCTCTATGAGCTGCAATGCCTCTACTGAGGAAATCTCCTCTCAGAGTTCTATGGTTCCTGGGCTCAGGAGTCCTAGGATACCTTCCTAAGCACTGTAACACTTTCATTGGGAATACCCCTCCCCTCAGAGCTGTGTGGTTCCTGGCTCACCTGTCTCAGGATACCTTTCCATCCATGCAGACCAAATGCTAACAGAGAGGCCATGAGGGGACTGTTGCTAAGCCAGGGTGCATAGTAAATGCATTATAGTATCTTCAACTTGTGATGGCGTTTCTAGAATCCAGACCCACTGTAAGCCAGGGAGCATCTATAGTATTAGGCTTAGAGGGGAAACTACCTGCTGGCCCACCCTATGGCCCTTGAAAACCTCCAATACTGAGATGTTTCTATTATGCTATTATGCCTCATCAGTCATAGTTGTCCTTGGTTGCTGGAAGAAGCCTTTTAGTTCACCTTAGGAGTTTATCACAGTGTGTTGCTAAGAGCTTGGTTCTGGGCGGGAGTTTTTGTCCTTGAATCCTGTTCTCACCACTCTATGTGGTGAACGTAGGTAAGCTGCTTGCTACAGCTCCCAAGACTTGCTTCAAGTTTATTTTTGATCTACAGCCCATGGTTCTATTCGGCAGTACTGTAATCTCCAGGATGTGAGGTGGAATTAGAAGCCTTCAGGTCATTAAGAGTATGTTTTTGAAAGGAACATGGGAACACAAGCTCCTCCTTGCCTGTCCTTTTGCCTCCCAGCCACTGTAGGAGAACAGTGGAGTGTATGTGGTATTACCAGTGGCTCAGAGTAGCAGAGCCAAGAGACCATGGACTGAAGCCTCTGAGATCATGAGGCAAAATAAAGCCTTCCTTCTCCACGGCAATTTGGAGATTTGGTTTCAGCTTCACAAAACTGATGAGAATGTGCCTTACCACTTTTCTGTCACATGGTGTCATGGAGGTCCCTCTCTTAACGGTTATCATGCAGGAAGGAACCAGCTTCTGGAAAACCCTCCACATACCAAATGCCCTGTAGCAGTTAATTTTTATCCTTGTTACTTTTACTCTAAATATGTACTAGACCTCAGAGCTCCTTGGTGGTTGAGTCTGTAAGTGTAGGCCTTTTTTCGGTACCCTTTCTACTTTGGTACATAATTGCTCAGTTCTCATTCATCTTTTCAGAGTCTAAAATGTACAAAGTTGTTAGTGAAGATTTTTAGGAGAACATTTTCCACGAAAAAAAAAATTAACTGCCAAGCCCAGGGATTTAGGATGTGGTTTGGTGCTGAAGTAATTGGTTCCCTTAGTCTTGCATTAGAAGAAGTTCTTTTTCAGAGTGTAAGGTGGAGGAGTATGAGGGGACGCTCAAATTCTGGTAACTGCTGTAAGGGATAACAGCAGTTAAACTTACCTTTAAAAACGCACGTGATCCAGCTGCTGCTCCCTTGTCACTCGGCCGCCGTCTGAGAATCTCATCAGCTGTGTCCACCACTCTCTTTCCTGAGCTTCCCCTTTATCTAGTAACTGTTTTCTCGAGTGACCCCACTTAGTGCTCTCTGTGCAGTTTTATCAGTGAGTTGGGGGAGGGGTGTACAGCTGTTAGCACTGGAGAGTTTTTTAGGACAATGCAGAAATGATTTGACCATAGAGATGTTGTACCTGTCAGAGACTCAAGGCATGCTGGAAGCTTCTTGAAGCATGCTGTGGCTGTTACATTACTTCAGCCCAAAGTACACTGAACAAACCAGGGTGACCAGAGATTAATCCAAAATGTTCCATTAGCGTGTTGAGTGAAGCTATAGGATGAGATAGTTAATACTTCCTCAATTGCAGTGTGTGTGTGTGTGTGTGTGTGTGTGTGTGTGTGTGTGTGTGCGCGCACGTGTGTGTGTGTGTGTGTGTGTGTGTGTGTGTGTGTGTGTGAATTGGATTTACTTGGCCATAAAATCAGAACTCTACAGTGCTCTAGTATTGAAAAAAAAAACTCTTTTAAATTCACTTCCATTTTCCTGACTGTTAACCAAAGAGATCATTTTATAGTTTTGTTTTCCTTGTGCAAGGGGAAAAAAGAACAGGCAAGATTTTCGGTTTTCTTTCATTCCTTCCCCCAAACCAAAAAAACATTGTGAAATTGCAAATATATTCTCATTCTGTCATAGAAAAGCATAATATGCCCCTCCATCAGGAACCAGTTCAAACTCTGACATTTCTATTGTTTTTTTTTTTTTTGCACTACAGTAACAAAGATGAATATTCTGATATTAAGACTCATTTTCAGATGCTACTAATGCTATCTTAACATTCAGTTACTATTCTCTTATGTTTTCTTCTCTGGCTCTCCATGGGTATTTGGGATATTAAATAAAAATCATGTTAAACTCTTCTGTTAGTCTGAATTCTCCCTCATAATGGGCAGTGTTGGCAAGTATATGGAAGGAAAAATAATTTCTTCTTTGTGACTTTGGTTCATGGCTGGGACAGACCCCTGCAGCAGGGGATCATTTAATGGGAGAAAATAAAAGAAGTTTAATGATATGTGTGTGTTCCTCGTGGATATATGAGAGATACTCAGATATGGTTTTGAGTTCAGGTTCAAATACCAGCACAAAACTAACCAGTGAAGGTCGTGGGGATGCCCAGGAAGGACATGATAAGCACAGTGAAATTTGTTTTCTGGATTTCTGTGGTCTCAGGGTGTGCGCATGCGTCTGCACAGATTTAGAAGACGTGGATGTTATCATTGCGTTACTCTATCAGCATGATTTCTCCTAGAAGTGTTTCTAGGCTAATCTCTTACCGCAGATAAATCTTTCTGTCAAAGAAGCATCACTATTAGGGTGGAGCACTCTGATCACCTGCAGTCACACTTTGTGGTGGGAATTTGGGCCTGATTAGGTTTCCCCATTCATAATGAACCCAAGTTGAGCCAGGAAGCTTGTATGTTTCAGTATTCATAGCTGAGCAACTAAAAACTGCAAAAGGCACACTGGAGCATTTTACCTCATGCTAGGACCTGGTGTACAGTGTGACACATGTACTCTTGTGTCTCCCCTCCTCACCCCTCCCCTCCCCTCCCCACTCCTCCCCTCCCCCTCCTCCTCCCCTCCCTTCTCCTCTCCTCTTCCCCTCCCTCCTCCCTCCTCTTCCCCTTCTTCCCCTCCCCCCCCCCTCCCCCTCCCCTCCCTTCCCCTCCCTTCCTATCACCTCCCCTCTTTTTTCTCCTCTCCTCTTCCTTCCCTTCTTCTGTCAACTTTGTAAAACATCTGTAGCTGTTGTATGCATGTGTCACATGTAAGCATTGGTGTCCTAATGGAAAAAATATCACAACATTTTTTCTCTCTTTTTGCTGGTGCAACTACTGCAAGTTCTAGCATACCCTAGGCTGCATAGTAAGTTCCAAGCTATCCTAGACTAGAGAATGAATACTTCCTCTCCAAAAATTACAGTAAAATAGAGTAAGGCAAAGGTGCACTTTATTGATTGCAACATGACTCCTGACTGCAGTATACATTTCAAACCCAGGAATAGGTGTTGAAAAGTAAGAGCGAGACAAGGTTCATATCTGTCTTGATTGATGTACCTCTGGAATTCAGCAGAGTCTGGTGCTTGATCTAAAGTTCTAATAAATTAGATGACTCATTGGATGGTGTCCTACTTACTTTGGGTAACAGTAAAGAGGGACTGTGTTTGTGTTCATTTCTTAGAAAGACATTTTCCTGCCCCTTGCTTGCCTCTTCCTTATGCACCTGGTCCCAAGTCTAAGGCCATTTTTTGTTTGTTTGTCTGTCTTGGCCCAAAATGTTCTCTCCTTCATTATTCTTCTTTCGGTTTGAAAAGATACGTAGTCATAGTATTTGACCAGCATCTACGTGACTAGCTCTCCAGAGATCTATCATCTTAGAACCCCAGGTTGCAGCATAGCATCTGACACTTATTATGTACTCAGTAAAAATTTAATTAAACGAACAAAAGTGATTAATTGCTAAACAACACAGTGAGTGGCATTTTAAAGGAACCTTGAATGGCAGTGAGGTTGATGGGTAGAAATGAAGATCTGAGTAATGTAATGATGGTGGCAGACAGTGATGGTGGCAGACGGTGATGGTAGTGTCTGTCCTGATTCTAACTATGTAGCATGCCCTTTGCATGATTCACCTCATGAAATCCCCTAATAACTCTGTTGGGAAGGCAGAGTTGTAAACCCTAATTACCAACGGGAACTTGACTTTGAATACTGAAACTTGGGTAGAGTCCTGTATCTGCTTGACTTCTAAGCCCTAGGATCCAAACCTATGTCCTTAACCACAACACAACATTGGGTCCTATTTTGCTGAAAAGCATTTCCAGGCCTATCATCCAGCTGAAGAGATTATGGTATCTTCATGTGTTCTGGACAACGTGACGGTTTAACCTGTGACAACTCGGGATAGTTTCATCATCCATCATTTCACTGTGAACCCTTGGCTGTGTTTTTATCCAGAAGCGGGAATGTAAAGCCAAAGGCCACAGAACTCTTCTTTTTCTTGGAGTTGAAAAGCACAGTCCCCAGCACCCATCCTGTTAGCACAGATGGCCCCTTGCTGAGTGCTCTCTGCTGTGTATCTGCCTAGGATGAGATGCAGGACACACTTCTGGGTATTTGTCACAGCACACGGCATAATTATGAACACTTAAGCAGACAAATTCAGCTCTTCTGTGTAGAAGCAGCTCTAAAACGTCTATTCTAGAGTGAAATTGTGTTTAGCATTGCCCGAATTCAAAGGCACAAAATTACACACTTACATCAGTGACTTATTCACGAATTTAGCTCTCTGCCTTGTTTGTTTTCCTGTTAGAAATCAATCCAAACCATTTGTACAAACTTATCTGTAGGATGATACACAAAATGATGGTACTTAAATATCAAGACTATGACGACATGAGCCAAACAGCTGAGTCAAATCCAGCCTTTGACTGGTTCCTTTTGTGTACCTGTGTAGAAAGACGTGGTACGGTCGAGTCTTCAAGGGTCTGCTGCCTTTTGCAAGTTTTAAGCTAAGGCCTCTGAAGTAAGTATACAGTCAATGTGCTTTCAAATACATGGTATCACCGAACACTCAGGGTAGGCTTTCATTTCATGATGGTGAAATTTTCTGTAAGCTTTTTCTCCTCTGTAGAGTTTCCCTCCAGGAAGACAAGGACCATTCTTCACAAATGTGAGCCCTTTGACAGGTGACCTCTAGGTTCAGAGAGGATCTTTTGATTATTGGTGACAAAATGAGTTATCCTAAAGCAATCTTATTGTTGAAAGTGAAGATTCCACTTTATAGGAGGAAAACCTCATCTCCAGCCTTAGAACATACAAGGTTAATGATGAATCTGCTGCAAAGAGAGAGATTTGAAAAAAAAAAAACAAAATTGCTAAGTCCACTGAGGATTAATCAAGCATATTGTTCCCTTGATTCTAGAAAATTGCAACAAGCATTTCTGAAAGGTTGAAAAAAATGTCCATGGAATACTTTTCATTTGCTTTGTCACCAAACCTGTGTTTCTCTCTTCCCTAAGGTATTAGTGTCTCCAAGAATTGGGGGTGGGGGAGCTAATGCTACTGTTGATGTTCTGATGGAATCCACTGGCAGAGGGATCCTTGACCTTCCAAATGACATTTGCTTCCTTTTCCTGGCTGAACTTCCATGCTGCAGGCTGAGGCAGCCTGGGATGAATCAACCTTGGTCTTGCTAATATCAGAAGCAGAATTGTGGGGATGGGCATAAAAAGCAGTATAAGACACTAACATAGCATGTCTAAGGTCCTGTGTTGGATCTCCACAACCACAAACAAAATAAGCTCCAAGGAAAGCAAAGCTACAATACCAGATACCCCACAGTTTGGAATTTCATCCTTAAGAGAGCAAACACTTGTGACCAGTTTAAATGCACTCCAAGATATGCAGAGAATTCCCTCCCTGACTCCCCCTGCCACCCACCCACCCATCCAGTCTTGCCTCCCCAATTCTCCCTTACTCCCTCTCCCTCCTTGACCCCACTTATCCCCTCTCTTCCTTTTTTCCTCTTACCACCCCCCCCCACTCAACTTTCCTGCTTTATTTGGGGGAAAAAAAGTAATGTACAAAGAGGCGCAAAACTAAAACTATGAATTTCCAGTATTCAAGACAAGGGCCTTCTCGATGGTCAGATTTGCTTTCAGAGTTTTGTTTTGTTTTGTTTCCCTTTTCTTTTCAAAAAGCTTGTAGAAGAAACTAGAGTCCCTACCATCTCCTGTCATTTCTTTTACTATCTACTCTCTCTGATCCATTCACTTCCTGCCCCAATTTCTGTACTGTGAACCTGGGTGTGTCCCTGAACAGTTCATTCTTTGTATTTTCACACAAATATGTGTATCCACAAGAATACATGTGATTGTGCTTTTGCGCTTCAAGAATTTTGTTGTTATTGTTGCTTAATAATTAGTTATGATGTGAAACATGTATAATGATATATGTATATGAAGTGAACTGATTCCTTTTAAAGTATGTGCACTGCTCTATATTACAAGTGAAGCAAATTTTCCTTAACCATTCACTTTTTAGAGTGAATTTTTAGGTCTTTGCTAAGTTTTGTTATACTGGAAAAAAATACCCTTATGATACTCATCTTAGCATGTAGCTTCTTATATGCATGTTTATTAAGCCCTGCACATTTGCCAGGTAGAATCAGTATGCATGGAATATGAAATACTGCTTTTGATAAATACAATAAAAGCTCTCACTTGAATAATGTACCAATTCTTGATTCTGCCAGGAGTAATTGGAATATTACATTATTTTCCTCACATCTTGGACAACATTGAATTTTGCCAGGCCTTTTCATGTTAGCTACTTGGATGGAAGGAAAATGGAATCTTATTATTTTAATTTCCATTTTCTTACTGACTACTGACTGAGCTTCCTCTTTTTTTCTGAGTTTCTTAAGTTCATGATCCACTGTAGTTTCTTTTATGACTAACTCCCTTTTCTCTGTTGGGCTTCTTTCTGTCTTTTCCTTGACTTTGGGAAGTTTCTTATATATTCTGGTTTCTTGTTCCATGTCTGTCACATATGTCCCCTACATCTTTGGCATGACTGGCTTAGGAATATCCCTTCTATGAATGACTAGTATAGTTAACTTGTCTTGCTATCTACTTTAATCCTCTGCATCATTAAGAAGTCAGGAATGTGTCTCTGCTTCCGGTGTGTTGCTGGTCATTTGGACCTGCCTTCTGAATATGCAACATAGAGCTGTCCAGTCCCCTATTTCTTCACACAAATTGGCTACAGTTTTCTTTTCAGGTCTCCAAGGGAGGTTTCTTAGTGGTCTTATATCTCTAGTTTATTCTCACCAAAGATCTATGGAGATGGTACTACAATGCAAGTCAGATCTTGGTCCAACTCAACTCAGAACCTTACAGAGATTTTTATACCTTACCTGGCAGCAAATAAAAGCCAGAGTGACAGCAGGGGTCCAGCATTCCCTGCTGTTTTCTGCTTTCTTAACCCCTGACACTCTTGCCTCACCAGAGCAGTCATTCTGATTTCCCTTCCAATATAACAACGTTCTCAGGAACATTCTGCACCCTCTGCCTTGAAATGTCTTCACCCAAGGCTGTCTTTTTGTCTGTTTTCTGCATCTCATTCAGCTTTTGTCAGAGATGTTTATTCCCAGTTGAGATCTTTTTTAATCCTCCTTATTTAAAAATGTAAACATCTCCCCAAACTCATTGAGCTCATTTCATAGGGCAGCACTCAAAACATACCACAAATTGAAAAGCTTGGGACACAGACAGAAGTGGTTTTGTGTCTGGCAGTTCTGGAGACCGTCACTATGAAATCAAAGTGTCATTAGACCATGTTTCCAGGAGAAATCTCCCTGTGAATGGGTGGGTGGGTGCTGATGGGGGTGGGCTTCTGCCTCTTGCTGGCTTCTGGTGACTTGCTGGCAAAACTTAGCATTCCTTGCTCTGCAGCAGCCTCATACTGGTCTGTCATCATGGGACATTCTCTTGCTGTGCCGCCCTCTTCACATGGTCTTCCTCTTAGATGTAAACCATTCCTGCTGAACTTGATTCATCCCGTTCCAATATGACATCATCTTAATCTTTGTCTTCAACAACCCTAGTCCATTCTCAGGAACTGAGAGATAGAAATTCAGTCTCTCTCTCCCCCCTCCTTTTTCTCTCCTCCCTTTCAGTTGGGCAACATTCTCTACATCACTTAGCATCGTTTAATTGCCCAGGCATGTGACATATTTACTTTATTTGTCTGTTTCCCCTATGAAGATGCAGGTAGGATGTGAGGCAATTGTGTTCAGCGCTGTAGAGAACACTGCCTGGTAGCTCTGTAGTCCCAGTACATGTTTGCTGGATGATGGATGAATGATTTCAACCACATTATGAGCAGAGCAAGTAACATGGTATGGAGCAAAATAATAAGATATATAAAAGAGAATAATGATCCATCCACAAAATCACTGAGAATGAACTAGTGTCTGTGACTATGGAAAGTTTTTTTTTTTTTCTTTTTGTCAAAACAGGGCATATGAAAGAAAAGTAGAGACGGGTTAAAGCAGAGAGGAGCTGACCAGTTGGGAGGGTCATTAAGCCATTTGTGAGCTTTACAGCCTGTTGGTCTCTTCGTCACTTTAACAATGAAAAATAAAATACCCTCTAAAGTATATCCCTCACGTATCCTTATGCCCATTTGACAGAGATAGAATGAAAAGATCGGTTAGATTGATCAGCTGTATAGGATATACATCTAGGTAGCTGTGCGAAGAGCCTGTGTTCTCTGTGCTGACTAGTTTAAGTCAACTTGATACAATCTAGAGTCATCCCAGAAGAGAGGCATGCCTCCCTGAGACCCATAAGGTCTGGGTGTGGGCAAACCTGTAGGGCATTGTCTTGATTAGTGAATATGGTGTGACGACCCAGACTATTGTGGGTAGTGCCATGCCAGGACTGGTAGCAGACCAGTAGGTCGTGAGGTCCAAGCCGGTAAGCAGCACTCTTGGTGGTCTTTGCATCGGTTACTGTCTAAAGGCTCCTGTCCTACTTGAGTTCCTGACCTGACTTCCCTCAGTGACAAACTGATACCGGAAGTATAGGATGAAATAAACCCTTTCTTCCCCAATTGGATTTGGTCATGAAAATCATCCCCCCCCCACACACACAGCAATAGAAACCTTAACTAAGACATCTTACTTGTAATCAATTGCAGCTGGCACTGGTGTTTCAAAGGAGAGGAAGTTAAGCAATCCACAAGTGACTCTTCAGTGAATTTGACATAGAATTCCACAAAGCCAGGGAAGTCTCCTCCTGAATGTAACCTGGGTCAGCCTTGTTGAAAATCCGATATCAGGACAGCACAAATCTTAAGAAGCCAGACACTGCATCTAGGAATGCCCTGGGGTGGGAATCAGAATATGGATGGGTTTTAAAAGAAAAAAAAAAAAAGGCAAAGGCAAGAGGATGGGGGGTTGAGGGTAGGAGGGTGGGACTGGAGGGGGAATAGGGAGGGGACTGCGATTGAGATGTAACTTGAAGAAATAAAAAAATAAAGGAAAAAAAAGAATATGGATGGGTAAAGCACCACTCAGACACTGCTTTGCGTGGTACTGTGTGAACCACTGAGTTACTCTGTGAACCTCTGAGCCACATCCTCCTCCTTCAGACCAATGACAATGGTTGTAGAAGTTACGTCACGTCTAGAGAGTCCTTTAAACAGCTCCTAATGCAGGCATGTCTGCTCAGTGTTCTTCACAACTGTTTTTCATGATGTTGGTTGGGTCTAGAAGCTGTCCAGTTTGCTGCTGAAATGTTCATCTGAACTTCTTTTTCCAGTTAGGTGTCCTGGTACAGTCATTCCTCTACAAAAACTCTCCATCTTGCACGGAGGACTCCAAGGAGGCAGCACAGGTCTGCAAGGTAGTGTTTGCTTAATTTTATTTCTTTTCAACAAGTGTGGTAAGTTGACCTACTGTGGGGATGTCCTTATAGTATTAGTCACATTCTTTTGCATATCAATAGAACTTTTATAATGATAGGAGTTTACAGCTAGATTCCCTTAGAAAATTTACCTTCTCTTTGCTTCTATTTGTAACTGCTGTTTTAAAATGGGAATATAAATATTACATCAGCTAAATAAAAGAATTATGGCTTCACTTTCTGAAGGATAGTATCGCCTTCCCTTCCCATGAAATGTGGTTGTGCTTTTAGCAGATTGACATGGTGTTGTATTGTTCTTCCCCAACTAGATAGGCACACATATTTAATAATTTCTATGTATAAAAAAGGGAGGTTAAATAGTCACTGAGTCAAGTTGCAAAGTCTTGTGTGGCTTTGAGGATTAAGATGAAATTAGTAGGAATGAGAGGAGGCCTCTGTCAAGGGACATGTGTCCTAAAAGAGTGGACAGTTGGTGTTGGTCAGGGAGGTAGGGGGAGGGAGGCTTTGCTGGTAGAGAATAGGAATGTGAATGATGAATCAAGAGACTTGAAGACCAACAAGACTCCTCCCTTCCCTTTATGCCTGAGTATTGTTGCCAGTGAGTCATATATGCAGCCTAAAAAAAAAATAGCTGATAGAGAAGAAATGAGGTAATGAAGTTCAGAATTCTGTCTCCCAAGTCAGGGCATGCTGGAGGATGTTGGTAATGCCTTCTCTCCAGCTTTCTCTTGCATGCCTTCCTTCCCTATGGTAGGCCATAGGAACATGAAGTTCTTTCCTTCAAAACCAGCCATAGAACCTAAGAAAAGCTACAGTATAGCTTCACCCCTGTGCTGTGTGTAAGACTGGCCATTCATGTTCTCTGCCTATCATATCTGATAGTGGTCATAAAGCTCATTCTAGAAGGAATGTGCTCAAAACCTAGGTCAGAGGAAAGGCACACAGGAAAACTGAGAACTTGCTGAATCCCTTGGCCTTGCTCAGGTCTCCTCCTCAGTCCAGTAGTTATCATACCAGTAGGTCATGGTCTTTTTGTCTAATCACATTCCTACATGAGTGCCTATACAGGTTTAGAGCTAAGCATAAGAAATGTGTTTCCCCCTAGTCTTTGGTTTCCATTTCCAAAGTCTCTCATATCACATAAAACTTTTCATGTCAGACTTTTTACTTGTTAGCCTGTATTTCGTTATAAGAATGTTGTCTGTGATGCTTTGATGGTTGAGGAGAGATCATACACACACACACACACACACACACACACACACACACACACACACACA
>CAJQZJ010004687.1:1825187-1855632 GCA_907164525.1 Lophiomys imhausi | reverse complement strand
ACACACACACACACACACACACACACACACACACACACACACACACAAGCATATGCCTTGGCCCTCCAATCCAGTATATGGCTAATGAGTTATGCTATTTTATTTGAGTTTTTAAATTATTTGTTTACTTGCTTATTTGTAGACAGGAGTCTTCTATATAACCCAAATTGGCCTCATATTTGCTGAGCAGCCATGCCTGGCCTTGACTTCACAATTGGCCTGGATTCTAGGATCTCAGACATGTGTATGACTTTTGGCACACTGTGCTCAGTTAACCTACCTTTATAAACACTATTGTTCCTTTCTGTCATACCTTCTCATGCTTCCTCCTTTAACAATATCTGCATGTCTAGGGTAATTTGTGTGTGTGTGTAAATTGAAAAGCTGCTTGAACCAAAACACAAAGACACCACACACCTTATCTTGCTTCCAGTTAAGACCCTGTCACCTGTATCCACGTTACCTTGTATACCTAATTGTCTTTGGCTCTGTCTGCTTTCCTGTAATTACACAATCCTTTGAAACCAATGGGTTTATGCAAAGTTTATCAAATTGGGCAGAACTGCCACTAGAATTTGTATTACTGCTGGACATTGCTTTGCATTTTAAAGTGTTCACTGAATATTTGGAAGGATGGGCCTCCCATGTTCTCTTCCTAGTACATCTGACTTCTCCCCAGTAGATTTTTTTGCCTATCTAGAGAGTTTACCTACAAACAGCCAATAAATGTAATGAGCTGACATGGAGAACCGCCACCGCGTGCTTCCCATGAATCTTTGAGTATAGCCATTCAGTGTCCTTGTTCTGCTTGCCATTTTAACCCCAGAAATGAAGCTCTTATAAACGGAAATCCACAATTATTGGGAAGAGTAATTAAAAGCAACTGATTTTCAAGTTTTAGAGCCTTCACTTATTCCTCTTAGAAAGACTTCCCTTTTTCTCCTAACAATGAAAGACAATGACTAATAATTTCAAGTCCTTCCTCTTTTGCTGTTTCTGTATGATTTTTACTGTTTGCTGTTTGATCTTAGTCAACCCACTTAACCTCTCTGAACTCCAGTTTCTTTCTCCGTGAAATGAGACTAATCTTAGGAATTGTTTAACAGAATAGTTATGAAGAATTAAGGCATAATTTATGTGGAGTGGTTAGGAAGGTGCCTTGCATGCTGAAGCTTTCAAGACATGAAACATCATTATTAATGGTCAAGATATGGATGCCACATTTATTCATGGAAGTATACGCTGACTTTCTGTGTCTTTATGTTGAAGGATTTCCAATATTTTATTTGTCTTAGAATATTACCTGTAACCGTATCAATGAGGCGGATGTAGAAATATCTGAGGCCACAAAAGAATGTGACTAAGTACCACATGGATAATCTGGAGGAAGGGTCGGTACAAACCTCATTGCCTTGAGACTAAATACCGCTGTGTATGTGTGATGTTTTGGTGTGTAACTTTAAGCTGGTATTTTAGTCCAATTTCCCTGTGTACTTGGCAAGATATTCAAGAGACCACCAGGCCTGACTTCCATTTCTTGTTAGGACTAAAACCAGATATTTCTAGACAAGATACTGGGTGAAGGCTAAGGAGTCATTAGGAAAATCAAGAGAATATTCTCTCCATGTTTTCTCTAGCGCCATGTCTGGTATGGCCAGGTAAGTTCTACTAGGCTAGACAAGACCAGGGATATCAATTATAGAATAGATCTGCCCTCCCTTGTTACCTGAAGCCAGGAAGAACAAAAGTACACAGTTGGGTGCTTTGCAGGGCTGCAATTCAGAGCTGGAAAACTGAGTTCCCAGTTTATAGTGTTTAGTCTGAAAGCACATTGAAGTTAATGTCACTTGAACTGACTGACTTCCAATTAAAAACTGCCTTTTAGGCTTGATGACCCAAACTAAGACTTAGAGGCAATAATGGCCACTGGAACATGAACTTACATTCCCAAGAAGGCAAGAGGTAGAGAGAAGCTCTGAGTTCTGTGTGTAAACAGTTGTCAGAGTTGGAGGCAGTCCCTGAACCAGGCTTATAAGAACCAGGCACATCAGCACAGTTTAAAAGTGACAGAACACCTAAGGTGGTGGCATACATCTTTAATCTCAGGACTCAGGGGCAGATTGACTACTGTCAGTTTGAGGACAAGCTGGTCTCCATAGTGAATTTCATCCAGGGCTGGATAGTAAGACCTTGTCTCAAAAAGAAAATAAAAGAGAAAACTAAACTGAGCTTTGACCGGCCTCCCAAGACCTCAGTTCTACTTAACTGATCTACTTGTCTATCAAAACAGATCAATATTTTCCAGAAAACTAAAGCAGAGTACTGAGACTTCCTCTTATACCACTTACATTTATATATTCGCACGACACAGCCCTAAGTTGCATGAGATATAAGTAAGAAAATAGAAACAATTTTGAAAAGAAAAGGCAATTATCTGACACTTATTCTAAGATTAGGCAGATTTTGGAATTCACTGATGGAGAACTGTCAGTACTGAAATGGAAATCTCCTGAGTGGCCTTAGAGCATTTGGAGGTGACCAGGAAAAGCATCAGTAAGATAGAGCTGTGGCAATTCTGTTTCTGAGTCACAGACAGGAAAAAAAATTTAAATGTCTGAGCAAATAGTCAGGACTGGTAACTGTGTGACAAAATGGAATATGTCTAGCTTACATGTAAATGAAGTCACAGAAGAATAAGTAGAATTATGTAGAACGTATGCTTGGGAAATAATGTCATTTTCTTTCTTTTTATGTTTATTTATTACTTCAAGCTACATCTCCATCACAGTGCCCTCTTTCTACCCCTCTCAGTCCCACCCTCACACTCTCTCCCCCCCATCTCCCTCATATCCTACTCCTCTGGAGTGGGGTAACCCTATGTATCAGCTCCTCACCCTCAGTTCAGCAGTCATATGAGGGCTAAGAGCTTACTCATGTACTGGGGGCTTACATGGCAGCACCACTAGGGCAAAGTGTCTCATTAACAGGTAACAAAGTCTATGTTCCTGTTCCTTTCAGTGTGCTGGTTGTAGGATAGTTATCCTGTACTATATGGCTAAAATCTAATTATAAGTGAGTAGATGCCATGTTCATCTTTCTGGGTCTAGGTTAGCTCACTCAGGATGAGCTTCACTAGTTCCACCATTTGGCTTCAAATTGTATGATTTCATTGCTTCTGATGGCTGAGTAGTATTCCATTGTGTAGATGTACCACAGTTTTTTTTTATCCATTTGTCAGTTGAAGGACATCTGGGTTGTTTACACTTTCCAGCTATTACAAATAAGGCTGCTATGAACATAGATGAGGAAACGTCCTTGTGGTTTGGTCAGGAATCCTTTGGATGTATACCCAGAAGTGGTATGGTTGGGTCTTAAGATAGAGCTATTCCAAGTTTTCTAACATATCACCAGACTGATTTCCAAAATATTTGTACAGGTTTGCAATCCCACCAGCAATGGAGGAGTGTTCCCCTTTCTCCACAACCTCACCGGCATGTGCTGTCATTTGAGTTTTTGATCTTAGCCATTCTGATAGGTATGAGATGGAATCTCAGAGTTGTCTTGAGTTGCATTTCTCTGATGATTAAGGATGCTGAGCATTTCTTCAAGTGTCTCTTGGCCATTAGAGATTCTTCCTTTGTGAATTCTCGGTTTAGCTTTGTTCCCCATTTTTTGATTGGAATATTGGGTTTCTTGGTGTTTAATTTTTTGAGTTCTTTACAAATTTTGGATATTAGCCCTCTGTCGGAAATCAGGTTGGTAAAGGTCTTTTCCCAATCTGTAGGTTGCCATTTTGTTTGAATGACAGTGTCCTTTGCCTTACAGAAGATTTTCAGTTTCATGAGGTCCCATTTATTGATTGTTGGTCTTATAGCCTGAGCTGTTGGTGTTCTGTGCAGGAAGTTGGCCAATGAATTCAAGGCTTTCCCCCAATTTCTCTTATATTAGATTTAGTGTGTTAAGGTCTTTGATCTACTTCGACTGTCTTAAGTTTTGTACAAGGTGATAAGTATGGGTCTATTCACATTCTTCTACATGTTGACATCCAGTTAGACCAGCACCATTTGTTGAAGATGCTGTCCTTTTTCCATTGTACAGTTTTGTCTTCTTTGTCAAAAATTAAGTGACCATTCCTGTGTGGGTTCATTTCTGGGTCTTCAATTCAATTCCATTGATCAACTGGTCTGTTTCTATACTAGTACCATGCTGTTTTTTTTAATATTGCTCTGTAGTATAGCTTGAAATCTGGGATGATGAATACCTCCAGATGTATTCTTATTGTACAGGATTGATTTATCTATTCTGGGTTTTTTGTTATTTCATATGAAGTTGAGAATTGTTCTTTCAAGATCTGTAAGAATTGTTTTGGTATTTTGATAGGAATTGCATTGAATCTGTATATTGCTTTTGGTAGGATGGCCATTTTTATTATGTTGATCCTACCTATCCATGAGCATGGGAGATCTTTCCATCTTTTGATATCGTCTTCAATTTCTTTCTTCAAGGACTTGAAGTTCTTGTCATACAGGTCTTTCACTTGCTTGGTTAGAGTTACCCCCAAGTATTTTATATTGTTTGTGGCTATTGTGAAGGGTGAAATAATGACATTTTCATATATAGTGGATTACTTAAATGAAAAAACCAGAACCTTAGCAAACATCCAACAGTATTTCTCTCTCATGTCCTCTCTCTCTCTCTCTCTCTCTCTCTCTCTCTCTCTCTCTTAATTTTAGGCACAGTCTTGTTATGTAGCCCAGTCTGCCCTTGTATCAAAAATTCCCCTGCCTCAGACTCAGGAAATTCTTTATATTTTATGTGAGATAGTATAAAGCCCAGTGGCAAGGCTGTGCGAGCCACCATGTTGAAGTATAAATGGGACAAATTGGAGAAAAATCTGCCTCGCTCTTTCTCACTTAAGTAGCTGAACAGTAAAGAGATTAACAGGAACCCATTTGAGGAAATGTTGTTTTAAACAAGCACTTCCTCCTTCTCAAAAATGGCAAAGGATAGTTAAATATTTTTAATGACATCTATTTATTTGTGGCACGGGGTGCGTAGGGGTAATGTGTCTATATGGTACACATGTAGAGGACAGAGGACAACTTGTAGGCAGCGGTTCTCTCTTCCATCATATAGGCCTGAGGCTTGAACACATATAGTTAGGGAGGTTTGACTGAAAGAGCCTTTTTCTACTGATCATCTCACCAGTCTAAAAGAAAAATGTTTTTAAAGCAAAGAGGGGACAGAAAGACAGTAGTAACATGAGCTGAAAAACCTTGTTATTTGCACAGTTAAATGTGCTTTAAGAATGAAGACAAAGACATTTTCAGATAAAAGAAAGTGTACCTATATTACACAGGTCTGGTGCCGACAGGCCTGCAGTAGGAGAGATGCTGAAGGAAGTGGTGAGGTTTAGGTGAGGCACAGCACAGAGAGTCTTAAATGTTCAAGGAGGAATAAATAAATATATTCGAATTGCAAACATAAAAGGATCTTTTTCTATCTGATAATCTTAAAAATATATATAGAGAGAACAACATTGTCCCATGGTGTTTGTGATGAAATGTGTGTGGCTGCAGTCCATATGACAATTATAACAAAAAGGTTGTGGGCTGATACATGGACGTTGTAGATATAAGGCTTTCAAGTTTTATGTGAGACAGCATAAAAGTAACCCAAATAATGCTGTAAAAAGATTAGGAATATAGATTTTAGTTCCTAGAACAACCAATAAGAAGAGTAGTCAAGGTGGCCTACACCTTTAATTCCAGCACTCGGGGGCAGAGGCAAGCAGATCTCTGTGGGTTCAAGATCAGCATGGTCTACATAGAGAAACCCTGTCTGGAAAAACCTAAAAACAAAAGAAAAAAAGTAGTACATTGATAAAATAGAAATGTACTACAAATAAAATCATTTGTTGTTGTTTGGGGTGGGATGTTGTTTTTTATTAAGACAGGGTCTCACTCTGTAGTTCTAGCTGACCTGAAACTTGACATGTCCATCAGGATGGCCTCAAACTCACAGACAACCTCTTGCTTTGCTTTTTAAAAATAATACGAAAATATTGAAAAAGAGAAACAGAATAAAAAGAAACAGAGACTCAAATCAAACAAATGAACAAAATGTGCCACTAACTGCAAGCATTTACCATTATGTTGTTAATGGACCCTGTGCATTCTAGTTAAAAGGCAGAGATTTCAGAATATATTTTAAAAGTATTACCAGAGAGAAAATATTTTGCAATAACAGAAGGGTTATTGTTCCAAGTGAAGTCTGCTCATGTTTTTCTCAGAGGGGTTTTTGGAGGACTCATTTGTAGTCAAGAGACGCATGTGGCTCATCAGTTTAAGGAATAGCCAGGCTAATCTTCATCAGCACACGTGAGGAAAGGAACGACATGGGCGGGTATGGCAACCTCAGGTGAACCAACAGCTTATATCTTTCTTCATAATGTTTTCAATAGCTGTTTGCCTCATGCAATGCTCCATGTGTTTGAGCATATTCCCCAATCTAGGATCGGGATGGATGCCTTTGTAATTTAATCCTACAGTGCTCATATTTGATTAAACTAAATGTTAAGTCCTCTCTAGCTGGTGCTCTTACCCTATCCCTTGTTAAATGTTTTGGACCTAGCCCTTCTGACAATAACTTTATAAATTCTCCGTATTTCCCCCATTGCAATGAGAGGACTCTGTGACTCAGAGATAGGCTCGGTGGATTGCCCCAAACCATGAAACTGTTGGGTATCAGGGTTCAAATCCAAGTTTGTTTTCAAAGCTTTCCCTACTGCACCACAACAGGGGAAGCTTTTTCTGACTTAAAAAAAAAAAAAAACAAAAACAAAAAAAAAACCAAAAAAACCCCAGAATGTGCACTTGTATAGTTGAAGTGTCCTTCAGTTTGTCAACCCCTGAAGACAAACAAACATCTTAATGGTGCCTTTGGCCATACTCTAATGTGGTCAATGGCTGGGAAACATGAGGAAGCTTGCTGTTTCATACAGAGATAGACCCCTGGCAATGGCCCAGTTGTGGATAAACTGAACACTGAGCTATTAAGCTGCAAATCATATATACATTTTGATGTATCTATGTATTCCCACATGTTTATAATAAAACTAAAAGACTGTGGGAAGCTATCCTAAATTTTCCTCCTCTGTGACATGAGAGAAAGCCAGCTGGTATGGATCCATGCCCATCCTGGAGAGCTTTGGTGGGGACCTGATTTCTAAATGATGTTTGAGGTCTGTGTGCTCAGTTTGACTTTTGACCAGCTGTCCTGCACTCTTATCTTAAGCTGTAAACATGCAGAGTTAGCAATGAGACTAAGCATAAAATACTACCCTGATTGACTTAGGAAATATTTTCTCTGAGTCATCACAACAATCTAAGGGAAATTTTCCTGTCCCATATTTAAGATAAAAACATTGCCACCCTCACATATAATCCTTTTAAATAAAAGATACATTTTCTCCTGCATTCTCTATGACTCAAGCAATAACTTATAATTCCACACTCTACAGGAGATGTTCTATATCATTTTCAGATTGTGTTTGAAGAGTCCTTGTTTGACTCAAGTGACATAGATTTTTTTGCTATAGCTCCCTTTCCGTATAAGTGACAAATCTGTTTTGTGCATAGTTCATAGGCAACTTTCAATAAAGCCACTAAAATGTATCTTTTAAAGCAAGAAACAAATCTCTTCCCACTACCAGCTAATGGAGTGGCAAATACACATTGAACCCAAGAATTCACTAAGTTTTCTGGAAGGCAGATGGAAGACATAAATGGCAAGTTTCAAATTCTTACTCTCGGAAAGCTTAATATAGTTCAAAAGTTTATTATGTGGTCGTTAAAACTGCTTCTTGTCATTGACATGGAAATGATACTGGGATCTGTGGTGCCTACCTGTAATGCTAGCACTCAGGAGGCTGGCTTACGAGGATCACAAGTTTGAGGGCAACCCTGGCTACTCAGTGAGCTACGGTCCAGCCTGTACTGCATGGTGAGGTCTAATTTGATGAACCAAAAGCTTCCCTTGGGGCACTTGATGGAGTTGAATGAACTCTCTTTTGCGTGGGTGCTGGAGGATTGTTTTCGTTCTCCTGTAAACTTCATGCAGGCTCAAGTAGAAAGTATTAGGGGCATCAGCCTGGTATCACATGTTGTACGCTCCACACTTTGAGCTTCTGCCGGTCAATTTAAGAGCACTTCCACTGCAGGAACTACGAGTCTCTGTGACCTCCATACCCAGTGGTTGTCACTTCTATGACTCATCAATCAATACCTGAGCTCCAGTGAACTGATAGAATTTGACCAAGGCTGCTTGTGTTTTATTTAGATTTGACTGTTTCTCTGTCACAAAAATATGTATATTTCCAATGTACTGAATTCCTTCTAAAATACTGAATAATGTATTCAGTTGCACATTGTTTCCAAGAATAATTCCCATTCATAGTCCTTGTGAAGAACCTGCATAGCCTGGGTCACAGTTCTTTCACTGTGAAATCACTGATGGATTTGGCATCAGAAAGTGCCACATAACCCTGACAACACTAGAGAACCCTCAATGTCTATATTTTGTGTTTGTAGTATGCTTTTTAAAATGAATTTCATCATCCAGACTTGAAGACTTGGAGAGCGACAGAAAGTTAAGGTCACTGGGGAACCTTCAGTGACAGCTTTGCCAATACAGTTGGATGTTCCTCAACTGTACAGCTTTTTAATGAAAAGAGACCCCATGAAACCTTTCTATTAATGTGCAGTGGCCTCTTGTCACTTTGAAATGAGTGAACTGTCAGCCTGCCGATTACCAGGCATACAGTATATGCTCATTAAATCATGCACTGCAGGTTTCTTCAGATTGTCAAGCTGCTTAATTGAAAAAATGTGTAGTGTCACTCTTATGAGAACGAGGCAAAAATCAAAGAACTCTTAGCATTTTAGAGTTTACTTTTAACTGCAGCCAGAAACTGTTCTGTTTTACAGTTTTGATTAAAGGACTTCCCTCCTGAATTTTTCTTGTTTTGTGTATAATTCAAACACTGTAATTATAATGGAGATTCTTTGATAATAGAACTACTAAATCATTCTGCCAGCAGCCGAGAACCAAGGGGAAGGGCTTGTTTTGGGGCTGTAACTACAAGGCTTATTGGGATGTGCTGGAGAAACTGGGAGGGAGGATACTTTATTGGTTTTTAATCTCATCAGACCTCTATTTCTGTAACTGCATTCTTCAGGTCAAGGCCTTGCCTTCACTGTAGTCTATGGGTCACCGAGTATCCTTAGGCTGATGGTGGTTCACAGTCTGTAAAACAGTTAAACTCCAATGCCTGAATTCCACTCCAGACTGAAGACATCAGGATCTTTTGGCATGTCTATCACAGCTGGGGATGATAGGGTAGGGGTGGTGGGCATGACCCTGTTTTTAAAGGTTCTACAGGCGTTTACAGTGTGAGCCAATTTTGAAAGGGATTGTCTGAGTTGATTCCTGTTGTTCAGTGTCTCAGGTGAAGATACATCTCACCAACTGTGATCATCAACTCCATACATCTGTTGAAATTTCTTGCCTTTTATACAGCTGAAGAGTTTCAGCAGGTTAAAAGCCTTCAGTTCTGGGCTAAGAACATTAAGTTAGGTTCTGTGGGGTAGAACCCAGGAGGGTGTGTCTGGCAAGCACTTTAAGGTAATTAATTCTTGGCAGTGAGATTTGAGAATGTGCTAACAAAGCAAGGTTAACTTCAGAAAGAGTTCATTGGTGCTGCAGAAGAGGACAAGTTACAGGAAGTTTGGGACAAGAGTTGATATTTTTCATGTTTCTAACAGTCTAGATGTGGGTACATTCATCTGGTCCTACCATAATCATGCTTATGATAGCATCAACATGATTTGGGGCAAAGTTGTACATCTAGTACCATATAATAGTAAGGTAGGGACACTCATCCCATGTTTTTGAACCTCCATGTGTTGGTTTCACCAGAGATGCAAGTGTCAGGGGCTTGAGCCCTGACAGCCCTAATAAGAAAGGCTCGGCCACCTTTCCTCAATAGGTAAATGAAAGAAACAATTTTGAAAAGCAGAAAAAGATTTGTTCCATGTGGTCACACTGGGAAGAGGAACAAGAAGGTCAGATAACACACACACAACCAGCCCTTTACCTACCTGGGTCATCTTCAAGGTCCCTAAGGAGCTTAAGAAAAACCTGCCAGGGCAGGTGACTGGAACTGAGAAAATACCACGTTCTTTCCTAGCTAGGTCTCCACAGCTACTGCATGTACTAGTAGAAGACCAGGTAGGTAATGGTGTTAATGTGGAACCAAGTGCACCCCCAGAGGAACTGCATGGTAGTACTACACAATCACCCTCAGCTTTTCCAGTTATGTTTCAAATTAGGCCTGATAATAATGATGGTCAACTCCATCAGGAATTAACATGGCGTCCAATAGACATTTTGGATTTAAAAAGATTTAAGGAGTCCATTGTCTCTTATGAAATGCATTCATCATTTGTTAAACAAATGTTAAATAATTGGGCTATTCAAAGCAGAGTGATTCCCCAAGATTGGAAGGGACTGATATCAGCTATGCTAGAAGGTACCCAGCAATTACAATGGTTGTCATGGTAAAGTCATGAAGCCACAAAACTGGAGCAACAAAATATAGTAAGGGGAATAAATGTCACAACCTACCAATTGCTTGGTGAGGGACCTTATGCTGACATGTGGTTACAAACTCAATTTGAAGATGTTGTGATAGAACAATGTCATGTTATAGCTTTGAGAGCTTGGGATATGGTTACTGAGGCTGGGAAAATATTTACTTCATTTACTAAGACAATACAAGGTCCTCAGGAAACCTTCTAATACTTTTTAGGGAGATTGACTTCAGCTGTGGGAGAGAGATGTAGATAACCCTGATGCCAGACAGGATTTGATAAATGCCTTGGTGTATGAAAATGCAAATGCTGAATATCAAAGTCATTGGTCAAAATTAGACCACTGAAAACTCAAGGAGCCCCAGTAGATGAATGGATAGAGAAACAACTGATATTGGTTTTTAGGAGCATCAGACTAAGAGTGAAACCTCCAGAACTTGAAGTGACAGGTGCTTGGACTCTACAGAACATGGTCATAAAAGGGAACGAATGGTTTTTAATAACAACAGAAGGTTAAGGTCTCCAGGATTTTGTACTCATTGTGGTAAAGGTAAAAATGGGTCTCAGGTTTGTAGAGCTAAAATGGATGTCAGAGGTAACCCCTTGCAAAGAAACAAGGGGAGGGGCCTACCGGTTCAAGGCCCCACAGCAAAACCTATTAACCATCATCCTTCAGTCAGCCAGAGGGAAACGAGCAGTCAGGAGGAAGAACAAAATTAACTATTGCTGATCTTTTGCATGCTACTGAAGGCAGTGCAGCTTTAGATCTGGCCATAGATGAGTCTATTACATTATCCAAAACAGATGAATGTTATAAGTTAACCACTGGTGCTTATGGTCCTTTACCATCAGGGAAAGTAGGATTAATCTTTGGAAGAAGTGGATTAACTTCTTAAGGATTTACTGTGCATCCAGGTTTTTATAGATGGAGATTGCAAGGAAGAAATTAAAATTATGGTATCATTAAAAGAAGAGATTAAAATCAATGCAGGGGATAAAATTGCTCAGTTGCTGTTGTTACCTTATATCAAGGGCAAGGCTGCTCCAATAGAAAGAACAGGAACATTTGGGAGAACTGGAAAACATGTATATTGGTAAACAATGGTGAATGATAAGAGACCAAAATTTAAAAAAGAAATGAATGGTATTGAAATAGAAAGATTGCTTGACACAGGAGCGGATGTTACTATCCTCTCATGGGAGTCTTGGAATCCAAAATGGCCACTTCAAAAGGTTCCTACACATTTTATAGGAATTGGTAAATTATCTGTCACATGTAAAACAGTGTATGATGGCATGGTTAGATCAAGACTTTTGGAATGTTGTTTGCTTGATTTTTGTTTAGATGTCTTTGATTTTCCTATGTCAGGAGATAGAAAGGATATTTTTCAGGTTTGGCATTGCTAAAACATAAGAGATTTTTGAAGATTTTGGGCAGATTTGGAATTGTCAATGCAATTCAGAGTTGCTCTCTGGGTTACAGGTTACTAATATCTGGGATTTAAGTGACATATTTGAGCAGGGTGCTACTGGCACATGCCCTTAATCCCATCACACTAGAGGAAGAAACAAGCAGATCTCTGAATTCTAGACCAGCCTGGTTTAAACAATGAAGGCAGGGCTGGAACCCTGATGATAAGATAAGACTGCTTACTAAAGACAATCTAGAATTCAAAAATGACACATTTTTTCCTTGATGTTAAGTTTAATAATGTCCTTACTGATCTAATGGATAAATACACATAGTCTTAAAATTACTTAAAGAGAAAGGGGTCACAAGCCAGTTTCCTTAGGTGTGGGGCTCCCACTGGTTTCAACAGGCATTTTGCCCCTAAAAGAGATATGTTAATCGGTGGGTGTGGTGGTGCATGCCTTTAATCCTAGCACTTGGTAAGCAGAGGCAGGCTGATCTCTGTGAGTTTAAGGCTAGCCTGGTTTACAAAGTGAGTCCAGGACAAGGATACACAGAGAAATCCTGTCTCAGATAAAAAGGGGAGAGAGAAAGAGATATATTCTGTTAATCAATGTAAGGACCAAGAGTTAGGCTGGGGAAGAACATGCAAACTGCATGCCTCCCACAGCCAACAGTGAAGAAAAGCTAACATAAATTAGCATATCATGCTATTCTATACCAATCTCCTTAAGAATGGGGCTTCTGTGGGAGAATTGGAACTCAAACTAATATAAATGGTTTAATTAATGTTGTTTAATAAGGGTAATTCAATTATTTAAATTCATAGCTTGATCTCAAAATTTGGGAGACAAGGAAAAAATAGGTTCTTTCTGTGTTTGAAGCCAATCTAATCTACAGAGCAAATCAAGACAGCCCAAGCTACAAAGAGAAACACTGTCTCAATAAAGATACATATATCCACATAGAAATTAAATCTCCAAAGAAAGGAAAAAAGGAAAGAAAAAATATATAAATGCATATCTTTGATCCCAAAATGTAGGAGACAAAAGCAGAGACAGATAGATTCCTTTTGAGTGTGAGTTCAACCTAATCTATGAACAGCCAGAACTACACAGAAAAAAAAAACTGTTTTAATCAATTAATAAATTTATGTCAACTGTAGAAGAGAATACTTAACTCCATACAGTCTTATGCTATATTTTAAATTTAAAATAGATTAGATATAGCACATGTAAGGCTGTAAAAAATAATAAATACCACTACCCTTCCCTAGAAAGGCCTTCTCCTCCGTTCATGAGAACCTGACCTCATGACCCCTGGAGTCATTCCACAGAACTTGGTCCTCAGGACTATCTAAATTTACATAGCTGACTGGATTGTTCCCACTCCCCTATCCCCACCTGCGTTATCACCTAGCATTCCCCTTTGTTCCCTTATCCCCACCTGCCACCTGCGGCTATTGCCTAGCAGGCTAAAAGTTACTCCTTTATGTACCCACCTGTTTGCAGCTGTGTGCTTAAAAACTGCCTGAAAACTGTTTTTGTTCATTCACTCCTCCCCGAAGGCAGTCGAACCCCTGCCCGTCGGCTTAATAAACCTCTTGCATATTGCAACGAATCTCAGTCTCTGGTGGTCTCTGGGTGTCAATACCCCAGGGGACCCCCAGGGTCCAACACATATATATGTAATACTATTATATGCCATCCTTTTATATGGCATGAATGGAGACTTACAAATGTCTTTCTTCTGTTCAAACAAAGAACAGAAAACATTCCTTAATTTATTTGTGCATATTGCCCATCAAAGGCATCGTGGTAATTGCAGAACTATATGATACTTGTGAGAAATTATGTATTTTCAGAACAAAGTGACCAGACACCAAAGAAGAGAAGACAAATAGCCCAGATGATCCAGCCTCATAGACTGCCTCAATAGCTGTTTCCTCAAAATCTGCATCCAGAACAATTTCAAGATGGCTTGCTAAGATGCTCCAGCCTCACAGATGACTTCAGCCAGGACGTCAGTAAAGCCCTGAACTTTCTCACTCAAAGTCCAGCTTAGCACTACAAACTCCTCAGGACATTCAAATTGCTGAGCACATAGAGACTGGACAACAAATGTTACTATTAAATTGATTAACCATTTTTTCCCATTTTATTTGGGCTCCTAAACAGGTTTTCTACATCCCAGTTCAGCAGGAAGAAATTTTAAGAGAGCGACGTCTCATCCCCAAAAAGGGGGTGGATGATTCTTTGGTCATTTGATGGATTACAGATGTTGTTTAGGGGGAATGGTTACAAATTGTTATATGGTCTTGTTAAGCAAGGTATAGGAGGTTAGACTCAGGGAATTCTCTCTTTCTTTTTCTTTATCCTTCTCTCTATCTTATATAGGGAGAGAAGACTTATAAAGAAAAAAGAGTGGGAAAATGGATGTATAATATAGAATTGATAATATAAAAGGATAGATTATTGAATCTACTCTTATAGATCATTATTAATATAAAAATTGGGTTATAGACATACGAGAATGATTGGAAAAAAGGGTAGATTATTGAATCTACTCCTATAGATCTTTGTATATTGATACAAAATTAGGCTATATTTTGATTAGGTATTGTACCTATGTAATTCTTAAAATTTCAATGTGAAGTTCTAGTCCTTTTGATAGCAACTATCACAAACTGTTTAGGCTATTAATAGATATTAATTAAGTTAGTTAATCTCAGATGTTTTCTAAATTAATCAGATATTAAGTTGTTAGAGACGAGTAACATTTGCTTACTCAATGGAGATGGATAGATGATCTTCAAAGACCTCAAGAGATCTGTAGAATATGGCATTTTAAAATATTTTTATTATTTAAAAAAATTCTTTGATGTGACACTGTCGGCTCCTGACAGTTTCCATTGGACTTGGAAGGAGACAATGAGCATCAAAAATCTCCATCAGAAGATAATTTCTACTGGGCAGAAATGCCCCTGTTCTCTCAACAGACTATACACAGTCCAAAGATGGACCTAAGCTTCAATGCAGGTAAATCGATGGCCTGATTCTGCAAAGACAGAATGGGAAAATCTTATTTCCTGCTCCACAACTAAGTCTGTGAGATATGATTGGCCAGAAGACTGAAATGATGCTTCAATGTTATAGAAACTTGGGACTGTCTAGGCAGCCTGTTGTCTGTCATTTCATAGTTTTGGAAGTTGCTTGCTCTACACTTCCTTTCTATTCAGATATATTTATCCTTTTCAGGTTTCTGATGTGATTTAAGACTACATAGTTATAGCCTCACAATAAGTCTTAAGCCATCTAGGAATTAAAGGAGGTCTGGGTTTCAATAGAGGGTAAGACATAAGCATCCCTGTGTATTCCCAGTCAAGGTGTGGTCCCTCTCTTCACAATCTTCAGTCTCCCCTGATGAGTTTTCATACCACATAATGCTCTTTCTGGGAGACAAGTTCTGGCAGGCACTAGGTTTTAGCCTTCTATGGGACCCCAGGGAAATGCCAGCCTCTGGGGCCCGTTGTTGCAGTACTGTGCTATACCAAGGCAGGAGCACATATTTCTCTATAGAATCTCTTCATTCCTACCAGGATAGGTATATCAGGGTCTAATGACTGGAACCAGAATGGCCTATTACGAATGAAAAGGCAGCTTATTTTGGTTTAGGCATATAGGAAAAATGTAAAATCAAGGCAGTTGAGACTGAAATATCAGCAAAATAAAGCATTGTTATTGTCATTAATTAATTAAATTAACAATTATCAAACCATCTACTTTCATAGACAGCTTACAAATTAACCATTTTTACTTCTTAAGCATTACTGGAAATGCATAATTCTGATGAAAGCTCAGCTAATTTTAAGATTAAATTAAATTAACCAAATTATATGTAAGCATCTAATTTCAAGTGCAAAGTATAAAATATTTTCCAAGATTTCAATCATGAAAATTACAGAGTGTTATCTAACAGCAGAGAGTGAAGTGTTGAAAATGATGATGGTAAAGTGGCAACTTTGGCCTGGACCTCATAGATACACACACTTTTTGCCTTCTACTCAAACCTAAATGTGCAGTTGAGCCTCTCAGGAAAAAAGTTCAAAAGCCAAGGAAGGCTAGAAAGTATCTCTACAGGATGTATCCCAAAGTAAAGGACCAACAATGGGAGAGAAGGTGACAGAGAAAGAAATGGAGAAAGAGACATGAGAAAGTGCAAAGGTAAATAAGAACATGTCATAATGAAACTCATTATCTCCCATTGTAACTAAAAGCAATAATAATAATAAAATAATTAAAGAATATTTAGTTGACTTGGGCTCCATTCTTAATAAAGTTATTAAATATATGTATAATCAGACTTCAAAATATATCTCCACCCCTGAAACTGCAAGAGAGACTTATAGTCTACCCAGTCCCTGGTTCCTTGTCAGGTAGCCTATGCTGAGTTAAATCTCATGGTGTGCAACTTACTGTCAGTCTCAAAAATCTTATAAAAGCCAGAATGTGTCCTTCATTCAGAGGGTTGTTTGAAGGCTCTCTCTCCTGCATCATGTTGTCTATGTTCTTTATCTCTCTCATGATTCCATCATGTTGTTTCTGGTATGATACTTTATCCAACCTCTCCAGTTGCTTTCCGAGCTAAAGGCCCGGGCATGGCCTTCATGGTAGGGGTCTCTTTTCTAGTATTGTTCAGCCTAAAAGCTGTCTTATATTAGCTCCTTCTTCAAATCCACAACTATAATTTCTAATACTTTATCTGTGCTTTGTGTTATGAAGGTCCAAGCTAAGACAGTTATTGATAAATTCTCCTATTGGGTTTGATTTATGAACCTCAGTTCACACTAACTTAAACAGAACTCTTAATTTGGACCAAAGCTGCAATGGAAGTCCTTAACACTTTATTTCCCTATCTGCCCTATTAAGTAATACCCAGTAGGATTATAGTATAATTTTGTTCATTGACCATCTACTTTTTCATCAATTACTCCTTGAGTGCTTACTTACTCATAGATGATGATGAAGGACTGTACCCAAGAGGAGGGAATGAAACAGGCACATAAACACTCTCACTTGCTTGTAAAAATGCCAAGACTAAAGTGGATGACTGCAGCTGATGGGGCAGGGGAGTCTGTGGCAAAGCTGGCATCAAAGGGCAGCTTTGAACAAGAGCCGAGATTTTGTACCCATGGACCTGGTCAATGAGAGAAGGAAGTTGAAGATGGGAGGGGGTGGTGAACAGAGGCCCAGAGGTCAAATTCCTAGGTAGTTTACAGTAAGTATTTAAACCTTGACCTAAATGCATAATAATACCTCAGACTCAGCTTTTAGGATCCTATGCATATTCCATTGACTCATCTATACTCATAACTGCACAAGGTAGATACTAACATTATCCCCATTTTGCAGATGAGGAAACCTAGATATAGATAAGTTAAATTGCTTGCTAATCCTTAACACATGCTGGAGATGAGTTTTGGGCCCACGTATTTTTATAAAGCCTTGTCTAAGGGAGCCCTGAGTGTGTCACTGAAGCATATGGAGTACTAGAATTGGACAAATGGGGTAAGATGCGGTGTTACAGAAATAGACAATTTTGCACATTTCTTGGGCCAAGATAAAGGCAGACCCCATGTCTGACAACCATACCTGGGACATTGCAGTGTTCCAAACTGTCTTTCTACAACTGAGCAGTCCTTGCAGCCGTCGGTGGAGATAAATTGTTGGTTCAGGGAAACAAAGGTGTTTTTCAGGCGCTTAACTGCCCTACGCAGCTAGGACAGGGTTATGAAAGAACCTTTTCTGCATCCACTGCCTTCCGGGCTTGCGTTCTTAGTGAATCTGCTATAGCAAAATGGAGTTTGTTAGTTGCGTGTCTGAGGGTGGCAATTAGCTGCATGTGTTTGGTAGGGTGCCAGCCCCTGGTGCGCCAGACCACAGTGCGGGAGCCACTGTTTGTCATGAATTAGTCTTTAAATACAAGCAAGTTTTTAAAATGGAGCATGCTAATTTGGGTTTCGCTAACCTCTTCCGAAGAAGGCTCGGCCTGTTCTGTGCCAGCTGGCCGAGTTGGCATTTAGAGACAAACTGGACTGGATCCCTACCAAAGATCACATTGCCTCTCCCTCCGTCTTTGGGAGCAAAATGGCCCCAGGAGTGGTGTGAGCACAAGAAGCAAGGTGAACCAAAGGACAGCAGCATTGGTGATGGCAGGTGATTGACTTGCCTGGGGTCCTCTTATTCCCATCTTGGGAAAGGACACCGAGCCTGCCTTTCCCAATTCACATGGCCCAGAGGCCACCCATTCAGTGACTTCTACATAAAAGGCTCCCTCATCGAATTGCTTATACACTGGGCCTTTTATACTTTTCCAAGCCATACTTAAGGGATTATCACTGCAGCTTTTAAATTCCCCCAGAAGGAGCTGAATGAAAGGGAATGGGGCGGAAGAGTCCTCAATGAGAAACTGCCCCCTCCAAACCCAAGATGCTCACAAAACCCCTAATCACTGTTCAAGAATGCCAGTCTGGTTTTGGTGGTGGCTAGCTACAAATGGAATGTGCCAATTAATTGGTACTATACATATAGGCGATCATTTCAAGGGGTCCTGTCATATGCACAGAGCACAACTCAAGGATTTGTGATGGAGTTGGGATCAAAAGCTTGGATCCTGGTCCCATCAATAGAGCTCTACCATGTTCAATTGAGAAAGATCACTCCACCATCCTTTTGGACTCTTTCAACCCAGCACTTTCCCCAAGAAAGTTTTAATGGGAGTGAACTTTTTAATAAAGCATTTTCCAGATGATGATTGGACCTTGAGAAACCGTCCCTGTGACCCAGTTAAGGTTTAAAATGGGACCTTGCTTATTTGCTTATTTATTTCTGTTTTCTTCTGCCAACATCTCTTTGTCTCCAAATAGGATCATTCTGTATTCTTTGAAGGAGTCCTGCACCTAGGGAGACAGAAAGGAAAGGTTAGTAAGTTGCATATTTCTTCTGAAGATTGGGCTGGCTTGGATTCTGTTGTTGTTTGTTTTGTTTTTGTTTTCTCACATGAATTTATCTGTTCAGTAGATTTCTGAGAAGTCTGAGTTGTCCTTGTTACTAATGTGCTATACATTAAATTTGGGGTCGTTTTCTTTTTCTTTTTTGTTGTGATTTCATCTACTTATTTGACTCAGGGCCTCTCTTCTTCTGAAGGCAGCCTGTTAAATCTTCTAATAAGTGGACAATTCCTGAGAATCCTAACCAGAAAGCTTTCCTGACCAGACAGGAATTTCTTGCTGTTGCTTACCCAGTATTGTGGAACATTGCAGAAGGACAATTTGAATACTTGAATACTGTCAATAGTCTTAAGTGGGGAGTTTAGTTTGCAAGGCAATCCTTTCTGCAGTTTATTTGGATGTTTATTTAATATTTTGGGTCTCTCCAGGACAATGTGTCGTTTTTATGAATAAAAGCCTACAATGAGCCTGCCAAGGCTTTAATTCATGATGTCTCCTACAGCGTTGTGGGGATCTTACTTGGGATGCCTGGGATTATGTCTATAAGCTACAAGTAAACCAGCTGGTATTTGTTGTGAAAGTGTTCGGAGAACACCCTCTTGTTAATGGCCCATTGCTTGATCTGGCATCTGGTAAACTAATACATTGTCCTATTCACCATGAAAGTCTGCACAAATCATTAAGGATTCCACAGCCATTTGCGTCCTTCTCTTGTCATGAATACACCAATTACCACAAATTATTCCCTATTAGCAGCATGATTGAATGATACTAACCTGACTGGAACTTGTTCACAGAATTACTCTCATAATGACAGTAATGTACTGAGCATTTGAGTCCTTGCTGGGCTCCCCTGAATGGGAAGGTTTTGTAGTATGTGTTTGTGACCCCTTGTGAGCAGTACCGCCTAGCAACGGGTGAGTTCCAGGGAGCGTGGTACTTGTCCTTTTTCCTCAGTGTGGGGAGACTTTCTCATCTTGTTTTAATTGGGTGGAGGATGGAATCTCAGCATACCTTTATGCATGGTAGTCAGAGACCACTCTTGGTAGGATCATCATCGAGTAAGAAGCTCAGCCACGTCACCCACACATGATAGCCAATGTCTGCATTTCAACATTGAAACATTCCACAAAAAATGAAATACTATCTGGTAGGAGTGAATATGAGAAATGCAAAAAGCCCGATACTTCTGTGAGATTGATGATTTAAATTTACCTTTCTTTTTTGCCTAGTCTAGGTATGTAAGGCCACATGAGCTGTGTAACTAAAAATGCCTATCAGGTAGACAGTCTAATTAGGTATAAACCTAGGCCTGTGAGAATTCTCTCCCCATCCCCTGAATTCCTGGCAAGGCTTCTTCTGCATGGGAATATATCAGATTGAGTTTATTCTGCAATGATCTGAAGAAGCTAGAGATTGTAACAAACACTTCTTATGGCCAATCCTATATTGTCTTGACTCTTTCATATCCTTGAACATAAGTTTGGAAAGCAGCTCAGGGATGTACCCAAAGCCACACCTTGTCTGAGCTTCAGTTACTTTTCCAGGGCTCCTCTGACATCTTGGGTGGATAGAAGAGGTAGACTGCTCCAGGTGGAAAAGCATTGGTAACCCATGGGATAATCCCTGGCCAAGGTGATGGGAACTTCAGTTCTCCCTTCCTATGTCTCGTTTAAAGCATTTCTCAAACACATTATACATGAACATAAACACGCATCTGAAGCACATCTCAGTAGGTTCTACCCTAGTTCATGTTCACCCTAGTTGCTCATTTTGAAAATGTATTCTGAGAACATATTCCCAATGCAGAGAATACTGATAATCTTCATGAACATTGCCCTTGTTGGGTCTGTTCACCCATGTCTCAACCTCCTAGACATCTCAAAGAAGTATCTCTCCACGGATAGATGCTGCCTTCCACAGTGATACCTGTGAAGAAACTCTGACTGGTACCTGGCTAAGACTGACAAAGGGGACAACTATGGTCTAGTCATATCCCTAGAGTTCCTGGTGTGATGGGAAAGGCTGATACCTGTGAAGAAACTCTGACTGGTACCTGGCTAAGACTGACAAAGGGGACAACTATGGTCTAGTCATATCCCTAGAGTTCCTGGTGTGATGGGAAAGGCTGAACTTCAGGAGAAACCACATCTTGGCTTCTCTGATGGCCCATGGGTTGCCTTTTTTCTTCCTTCCCATCTCCTCATGTGAGTGTGTTAATCAGTAACTAATGGAGTGTACATCCCAGGATCCACTTCTGGGAAAGCCAGATTTAAGACAAGGCTTAGAGGAAAGAAGTAGTGAATGTGTTAGAGGTCCCCCAAAGGCCACTGTGAGTAGGTAAAGAACAAATAGTACAGGGGGACAGGCAAGGGTAGGAATGCACAAGATTGGGAAGGTTGTCAAGAGCAGAGTTTTAGAAAACATCCTATGGATGGATTTATGTTCTGAATATAAAATAGATGGTAGTTGAAGAGTCCTTAGAACAGAGATGATAATTTACATTCTGTTTTTTTAAATATTACTCTGTTGTATAGAAATAAATTGGGAAGAGTGATAATAGTTGTAGGGGAGACAATAAAGAGGTTTGATGAACTCAGGTCTAGAGACAGTGAACATGAACTAGGCCTTTAACTCAGCACCTAATAGCTGTGGAATCCTGCAGGTCGCAGCACAAAAGTATAAATGGAAACCAGGTTATATACCATGTATCTGAATATTTCAAACCATTAAGTCCCTACTAAGCTGTTACCATAGAAAAATATTTTAAGGACAAAATATAAGAAAAGGTAAAGCTATGATCTTTATATGATTGAAAACTGGCCAAGTATCAAGGACAAGTGTGTGGTGTTATTACTACATGGACTGTTATTTGGATAATGATATTTGGATGAGGTTTCTAAAAAGAAAGAGTTTTAAATTCATATTCATATCAAATAAATCATCTCATTAAAATTATAATTTAATTCTTCCTTTTTATAGACATACTTTGGGTCAATTAATAAATATGGTCTAATATAAGGATCATACCTTAAAATGCTGGGTCCAAATATACCCCTCCCATGACTTAATGCATTGTCTGTGATTTCTTCTATAAAACACACAGACAGTATTGAGGATCTAGGAGCCCCAAAACATTTCCTATATAGTCCTTTGCAGAGAAGCTTGCTGATTCCTCTCTAAAGAATTAAAAACTACACTGTATTTGTATTTGGCACCTGTATAATTTGAGTATATTTTCATCAAACTTGTAATTTGAAAAGTTAGAAATATTTTGTTTATTTTCAACAAGGTTACATTTCTTGTAAAATGTTCAAAATGCAGAGTATGCTGACCAATATTAAAATGTTTAAGCCAAATACACTTATATATATATAGACACTTGCATTAAATCTTAATATTTTGATAAAATTACAATGATTTCTGGTTGTTTTTATAGTTCTATCTAGGTGCTAATGTAAAAATTCAATATCATCTTCCTTCCATTGTATATTGTAACCTACATATAGTCTAAAGAAAGGGCAAAGCTAATTCCTAACTCTCAGAGTGCACCTCAGCTCCTGGGCACTGCAGTTATGAGGCCTCCCCAAGTGTGTGCAGCCTCTAGAAGTATGAAGTAGAGTTCGCAGATCCCAATAAAAGAACCCAGAAGTTTTCATAATTGGGACTGAGATTTCCTCATGCGTGAATCTGTTGTATTCTTGCTGTCTGAGAAGGAGATGGCAGATTCATTTCTCTTTTTCTTGCTTAAGACTTCATGATGCTCAGTCTTACCTGTCCCACAGACCAGTGGCTTCCCACTGTCTGCATTGCCCACATTCTGCAGCCCGGCCTGACCCTCACAGACAGCTGCATCTTCTTCAGTGAAATGGGGCGTGAGAGCTGGAGAAATGCTAGAATGCCCTCACTTGGCACAATAGTAGAAGGTTCAGGCTCTGTCGGCTGGATGCAAACATCAAACCTGGGCTCCTGAACTCTCAATGCACTTTTTCCTTATTTTGGGTAGGGATGTGTTTGTGGTAGGATGTTTTGTGTAAAGTGTGGGGCTCAGGATCTGTTTAGAGCCATTCAGTCCGTATGTGAACTATAGATAAGCAATGAAGTGTCAATGGAAAGAATCGAGAAATTTTTCTAGCCGGGCGGTGGTGGCGCACGCCTTTAATCCCAGCACCTGGGAGGCAGAGGCAGGCGGATCTTTGTGAGTTCGAGGCCAGCCTGGTCTACAAAGTGAGTCCAGGACAGCCAAGGATACACAGAGAAACCCTGTCTCGAAAAACAAAAAACAAAAAAAAAACAAAACAAAAAAAAAAGAATCGAGAAATTTAATCTCCAAGTCTGCATGAGTGGACCAATAATTCAGAAACATAATCAGTGAATGTTGGTTACGTAATACAGATCTAACTTTAAGTCTTGTCAATGAGAACCTATATGTTTATGGCTTTTGAAAATTTTGTAACTCATGGCTGTGATAGGTTACAAAAATAAATTAAAAAGTAAATAGTCACAGGGAATTTTGAGAAATTTTGAATAGCAAGGCTCCTATCATCAGAGTCTAATGCAGTAAGTTAGAAACTGAAACAATATAGATACAAAGTGTTCTTTATAAACAATTGTTAATTCAAGCAAACATCCAAAACCAAACTCGAACAAAAATCCACAAAACACTTAAAAATAGACATAACATTTAAAAATCATGGGCTATTACCAGAGCTCTGCTTAGAAGAAAATCTGTAGTCTGAGACACTGAATAAAAACAAACAAACACACACCTCATAGTTAAACACCAGAGTTAAGAAAAGAACAGCTAAATAAACGAGGAGTGCAGCAAGAACTGAGATAAAACCAAAATAAAATCTCTAATTTAAAAATAAACCTTGTATCATAAATAAATGCAGATGTCTTTATAATTTTACAATGTGTGTGTGTGTGTGTGTGTGTGTGTGTGTGTGTGTGGTGGGTGGGTATGTGTGCCATGGTGCACCTGTGAGGTCAAAGGACAATTCTGGAGAGTTGTCTCCAGGGTTTGAATTCAGTCCATAAAGCCTGCACAATGCCTCGACCCACTGCGACGTCGCACGGCTCCCCTCCTTCCACAAATGTTTTCTTCTTGAAAGTAAAGCAAAATAAGGAAAGAATCTGCCAACTAGCATAATGAAAAATAAAGCAAAACAAAACTGAAAAGGGTATGGTGGACAGAAACACAGAAGTGTAAAGAAAGGACTCACAGCTAAAGAAACTGAAAGAGTGAACTGAAGATCGTGGGAAACCTTGCAGGTCATTTTGCAAATCCTCTCACAATGAGATTTGTGGTAACTACGTAACATAAACCTATCCAAGAAGAGAAAGCAGGAACAATTTATCCAATCTGGGCAAGAATCAGAGACTCAGGGTCATAGAGAGAACTTTCAATAGCAAATTAGTTTGAAGTTTCACAGAACAGATAATGACAATATTATTTTAAATGGTACTAGGTAAGATCAATTTCATATCTTCATAATGAAAAATAATATAGACATCTGGTAGGATATATTCTGTACTAGGAAGAAGACTCCAAGATACTTTTTTAGAAGGAAAACACAAAACATAGTGTCTCTTATGTTACATTTCAGTGTGCATGTGTGTGTGTATGTGTGTGTGTGTTACTTATAAGAAAAATGTTAAAATCAGGGGCCAAATATGTATAAACTGGACATTGGGAAGGTATACTGGGCCATTTAACTCTCATAAATGTGGCATATTTATATCTATTGTTTTGTATAATACTTACTCTTATAAGAGAAGGAACCATCTGTTGGACTGAAAGGGGAAACTTCTGGGGGGAAGAGGGTGGAAGGGCGGGATAGGAAGGGGGAATAGGGAGGGGTTTGTTACTGAGATGTAACTTGAAGAAAAAAAATAAAGTATTTAAAAAAAAAGAAAACTGTATGAGGGTCATTCTTAGAAAGAAGTAAGTGAGGGACCCCATGGAGGGTGATTTTGAGAGGAGGGAGGCTTACTTTAGAGTGACGGGGGGGGTGTGTGTGACCATCATCTGTGGACGCAGCAGAAGTACTAGTGCTGTGTCCAAGTGCAGAGCATTCCCGTGTCCCCCAGACTTGTCCAGGACCTATAAGTTCTCTTCCTGCCAGCCTTTGACCTGTCTTCAGAGGCCCACTTGGAGTGATGCTGTCCACAGGTAGGAAGGAGGTCATGGACACACAAGGGAGCATTTAACTCGTGTTTGCTGGCAGAGGTGGATGAAATCATAGTCCTCCTGCCTTATGGGAACTTGCTTCAGAAGGCTTCAACCCACCATGACTGACTTGCCTGCTTCCAGTCACTTCCTGAACAGTTTCTCTCTGAACTGTTAGTGAGTCACTCACGAACCGTTTTTGCAGTATTCTACTTTGAATGTATGGATACTTGAAATCATTATTATTATTATCCTATTATCTTAGTAGGCTATGAACAGAACCCAGGGCTTTGTATACACTGAGCTGTATCCTCAGCCCGTGAAAAGCAATATTTCAGTATATGTGAATGTGGGCTGTGAGAAAAGGAGTACAGTGGAGTCATCTCAGACCCTGGCGGCAAGAACAAGAATGCTGGCCATTCTTACATCTTACAGTCATTAAAAGTTGCTGCCCCCCCCCTTTTAAAAAATATTTATTTATTACTTCAGGTTACATTTCCATCACAGTGTCCCTTTTTAAATGCCCAACTGTATCCTCTGCTTTCTAGTTTCAGTAACAGGATTGCAGCCAGCCCTTCATTTTCCTGTACATACTTGGAGTTCATTATTCAGCTACTCATAGCGAATGTATTATGCAAGTTCTTAACAACTTCTGAAGCTCATCTTGGTAAAGCACAAACCATCAATTGCCAGTTGGAAAAAAAAAAAGGAAAAAGAAATTGTTTTATTGAAGAAGTCTCAAGACAGAATCGCTAATGGCTGTAAAGAATTCAGCCTGCTTTAAGAGGGACCTGTATTATGATTCTTCAACAGTGGGGCCTCTGTGGACAAGCGAATTACCAAAAAGCACTTTGCTTGTAGATTGCAGTGGTGCCTCTGAGTCCAGAGTTCATTGTCAAATACAGCAGGTCATTTGGGTGTAGTTTCTTTGCATTTTTAATCATGTTTGATATCTCAGGCATTCATCTGCAACAGGTCTGTGAGTTACCAGTATGAGCAAGCATGGCTATTTTGTACATGTTTATGCTTCTCAGATAGTTTGTTTATTCTGGTGATATCGAAAGCATTTATAATCCTACTGTCTAACCTAAATGTGTGCCTATATTTGGAGCCATAAATTTCTAGATTGGAGTGGCTCTTGACAGAGTGGTTCTAACTGTAGCACATTGTATGCGAGGGAATGCATGTACATGCACCCTTATATACATAGATATTTATTCTCACACCCACGAGCAGGGTAATTTATAGCACAGCACACTTACAGACTTAAAAAAGAAATTTGTCCTGCTTCAGGAGTAAACCGCAAAGTGCTTTCTTCATTCTGTGGGGCTTGGTGTGTGGGCCAGTTTCTTGTGGAGTGGGTTGAGGACCTCAGGCAGAAAACTATCTAACCTGGAGCCTGGTGATTCTGCTGTCAGGGTATGTATCCCTTACTTTTCTATTGCTGTGATAAAACACATAGTCAGAAGTAACTTGGTGAAGAAAGAGCACATATTGGCCTAGCATTCCAGACAGAGAGGGGGAGTTCATAAGGACAGGACTAGGAGTAGGTGATCAGAAAAACAGGCTAACAACAACCAAAAAATAGAGAGTGGACTGGAAGTGGGGCTAGGCTGTGATCTCTCAAAACTCACCCCAGTGATTTACTTTCTCAAGAAAGGTCCCACAACCTCCCCAAATAACATCACCCACTAGGAACCAAGTGTTCAAATACCTGAGCAGGGGATGACTCTCCTTTAAACTTTGCATCAAAGAGTGACTTCAAACAACCTCTAGAAAAGTCACTCAATCTAGCCAGTTGAGTCTGTGTTAGGAAGCAACTGAATCTGTAAGACCTTGGGAATTAACTACTTGGTGGCTATTGGTGAGAAGCATCAATGTTGTATGTATGTTTGGCTCAGGGAGAGTGCATACATGTGCATGCTCACTGTGGAGGCTAGAGATCAAACCTCAGTGTTTTTCATCGGGGCCATCTGACTTTAGTATTTGAATTTTTTTTTTTTTTAGTGTTTTACCTTACCTATGTGTGTGCGCCACATGCATGTGTGATGTTCAGGGTGGCCAGAAAAGAACGTTGGACTCTAAAACTGGAGTTACAGATGATTGTTAATCAATAGTTGGGCTCTGAGAACTGCATCCAGTTCCTCAGAAAGAGCAGCTTTGCTAACCACTGAACAGTTTCTCCAGCCTAGCCCTTGTGACTGAGACAGAGTCTGTCATTGATCTGGGAACCATCATTGGTTAGGCTAGGCTGGGTGGCAAGCAAACCCCGGGGAGCTGCCTATGGCTTATTCCCTGGTACTGGAATTACAAATGCTCACCACCATGCCGACTTTTTATGTGGATTCTGTGGTATGGACCCAGGTCTCATGCTTGAACAGCAAGCACTAACAAACCACTGTCGTACCAGTCTCAGAAATATCAGCTGAGAGAAGAAGAATATGTATTGTTGGAGACAACAGCATAGGAAGATTTGTAGGATATTTATGACCTGTGTTTGCAAGGTGTAGCCAGTATCAGATTGTCAGCCATCTATCTATCTATCCACCCATCCATACACCCACCCACCCACCCATCCATCCATCTATCTATCTTTCTATCTATCTATCTATGTATCTATCTATCTATCTATCTATCTATCTATCTATGTATCATCTATCTATTCGTTGATTGATTGATTGATTGATTTTTCAAGACAGGGTTTCTCTGTGTAATATCTCTGATTGTCCTTAAATTTGCCCTATAAACCAGGCTGGCCTTGAACTCACAGAGATCTTCCTGCCTCTGACTCCCGAGTGCTGGGATTAAAGGCATGTGCTACCATGCCCAGATTCATTCATTTATTTTAAAAATAAATCACTGGGAGTGGAATATTCTCTTTAGCCCTGGCCCTCACATTATCCAATTTCAGATCTATTTTCAGCTCAAGTTGTATTCTGGGTGCTTTGGGCATGCTGCTTTTACATTTTGACATGATTGCTAGTTTCCTGTGTCCTGAAATTTTGTATGATCCTTGAGGTCTAGAAATTTTCACTTGGTGCCCAAAGCCTGTTATGCCTTCTGTTGGAGTGCTAGGTGCATCATTGCACAGTACTTACAAGCTGCTCTTCTCTGGGCTTGTTTGGCACCTATGTAGGCTAATACTGGAATGTAGAAATGGTAAGGTGGGAGGTTTGGTTAGCATTTCTTTGTTGTCCAGTAGTTCTTGCAAATACCATGTGCAGTTATTAGTAAGGCACATTGGTGGCCTGGGTTCTATGGTTCTCGTGCTTTTTATTTTATTTTTCTTTATCTGAGGATTTCCTGCTTAATGGACTTCCCTTGGGTAAGCTCTGTGTTTAGCAGATGAAAGGGAAGTGGCTGCATTTAAAACAGAGGGAGAAGACAAGGGAACCCCTTCAGCTACCCACTTTCTCATTACTCCTCTTCTGCTCTGCTTTGTTTCTCTGAACACATCCAAACTAAGAGGGTAGTGACTCAACTAGGATATGAAAGCACGCGTGCTGGTGTTTGGATCCCTAGCATCTACTTAAATGCCTGGTGTGTGTAGCAACCCACCTATAATCCCAGTGCTTGGAAGGCAGACACAGGGTATGGCTAGAAGAAGCTGGCCAGCTAGGCTAGTTATAGACAAGCTCTAGCTTCAGTAGAGAGCCCCTGCCTCAGTGAACGAGGTGGAGACCAATACAAGAAGACTCTAGATTTCTGTTAGCATTTGACCTCCAGGCATATGTGTATGAGTGCCTGCACACATGTGTTCACATAGCCACACACACACACACAGCACAAACACATACAAAGACAAAAAAAAAGGCAGTGGAACTCTCCTCCTGTGATCCTTGCTTTCATGACATGGGCCAGCTCTTTTTAGCGTCCACTAAAACACATGAGGACAGTGGCAGGTGGTGAGGCCAGCCAGCACTTTGGAAATGCACCATACTCTTCCTCACCATTGGCACAATCTCTACTAATACACTAAAGTAATTGGGACCACAGGTTATAAACAGGAGCCATTCTGGCTGCAGCCCATCACTTGCAGCTTTTCTGTCTGGGAAGAGCTGTAAATTGATTAGCAAGGCTAAATGTCAAGGTACATTTTATTGGAGTCATCTATGCCTATTTGGAATTTGTTGTGATGTATTTGAATCTAATGTGTATTAATTTGTGGGCAAAGGTTAATTTTGACCATTTCTGTGTTGAGACATGACACTTGTCTTTCCTTCGCAGCTTTGTGAAATGCACGTTTCTCACTTTGGTGGCCTCTCTTTGACTTTGGCGCATCACTAATTATGCATGCAATTTTAGAACAACACTGACATGAATACGAAATATTAATAAACCAACAAGACAAGCAGTTTTCAAAAATCACATTATGGGTACTTACTGCTTAACTGACCTTTTCTGCAGTTACTTACATCTTTTAAAAATCCATTTAATTTCAAAGCCAGAGTATTAGCCTATTTATATGTAAATTGTCTTTAATTCACGCATTGATTTAGCAGATCCAAAAGATCTTTTTACCACAAGTGACCTTTATGCCTTTATTCTTGTGGGAAAACTCTGAAGTGGTTTCTTCATGACCTCGTATCCACCTGTGGTACAACATGCGTCAGCTTGAGTTTCTATAAATCATTCACAATTGTGGGGTTTTCAGGCAATACTGAATTATTAACAGTGTAATTGTTTTATTTACTATCAGAGTGTGCATGGGGCCATTCGCAGGCAAGATTTTTTGTTCCTCATAGTCTTGCCCTAGTTTCATCTTTACCCAGTAAATCTTATTAGAAGCTTTTCTAAGAAATATGATGTGCTATTTGAGCAGAGACAGTGGCTCTTGGTGACTTTCTCTGAGGAAGTTTGATGTCCAAGAAGTCTCAGCTTGTATTATTCTCTCCATACCTGCCGCAAAATGCAAAGGAACTCAGGATGACAGATGGGTGGATTAACGTCTAGATGCAGGTGTACATATAATTTACTTAGCTCTCTTCTCTGTTTTGTTAATCTTAGGGAATCACTTTAACGAGTGATTCATAAGTTATCTTTCATTTGGGAATACATGTATGCCAGGATTGTCTACTGAGTTCTTATCATCATAGCGATAGTGCAAAGAATTGACAGTTTGACCTATCTGGAAATTTTGAACTAAATAAGGTTACACACACACACACACACACACACACACACACACACACACACACACA
>CAJQZJ010004687.1:1800219-1816904 GCA_907164525.1 Lophiomys imhausi | reverse complement strand
GAGCTTGATAAGGCACACCATCTAGGGTGTGGGGTTCCACTAACCTGCAGCAGATTCCATGACTCACTGGTATAAGTGAATTTAGTAATAAATAAATAAGTGTTGAATAATAATTTAAAAGTTCGGTTACACTTACCTACCCTGTCTTGGCAGAGCTAGGCTGTTGACTTACCTGCTACTAAGTTTTGTCCTTTTTGGACAGCAGTCTGTCTACAGTTGAAGCAAGGGGGTTTTCATGCCAAGAGATAGGCTTGCCACTAATTCAACCATCTCACACTGGAGATTCTTCGATGAAGCCTGTTTTCTTATCGTCCTCCAATCCTGTGTCCTGTGCCTGGGGAATTACCCAGCCACTGTGCTTTTCCCTGGGGGAAAGTTGAGAGGACACAGAGGTCAGCTTTCAGACACAGCAAGAGCCAAGTGGCAGCAGTGAAAAACCATTGCTCAGTGTCCAGCTTGTATAGGGACAGTGACTATTGCAGGATAATCAAGGGAGCTCTTCTCTCTGTGGGGTTTAGTGCTGGTCTGTCTGCCTGCAGTGTGGGAAGTCAGCTTGTGGTTCATGGGTTCCACCACACAACAGGTCACTCTGACCTCCATTTTCACAGAAGAACTCAGCCTCCACATGTGAGGACACTGTCATCATCCCCCGGCTATGTATTAAAATTCTCCTATCTGCTGACTTGAGATATTTTTAAAGGTTTATTTATTTTCATTTAGGTGTGTGAGTGTCTGTGTACACATGTATGTATATGCACTGGTGGATACCTTGTGCCCAAGGAAGCCAGAAGAAGGCATGAGAACTGGAATTACAGAGTGTGGTGGGAATCTAGCCTTGGTTTTCTGAAGGAGCAGCATGTGTTCCCATCTGCTGAGAACAGCTCTACTTGCAGTTTTGTTTTAACATGGTACAGGCCATCACCCAGCTTGCTTCTTACATTTGAGACAAATGCTCTTCTATGGAGATTTATCCCCAGGTCCCTGCCTTTGCCTTTATTGTATCTTCCCACTTGTTGCTTCTTTGTTCTCTTTTTCAACTTTCCTTCCTATTCCTACACTTTGGACACTTCCTAAATCTTCCTTCCTTTTTTTTTTTTTTTTTTTTTTCCGTGTGATTTCCAGAAGGCTCACCCAAACCCCAGCTTTGGTGATCTCACTCTTGGAAAATTCTTAAGAGGCCACATGCTGACTTGTGTTTCTCGGGACTTGATATGTGGTTTGTTCTACATTTTCAGTGACTTTTTTTTTCTGGGTCCGTAACTTCTTCCTGGGTGTTACTCTACTGTGACATAAGCCATCTTCCACTTCTGCCTTTCTTTTCCTGGTGTTTTATACTGATTGGTGCATGGTAAGCTCATTGGTGAAGGGACAAGAGGATTAAGTGCTTGTCTAGGGCTCCAGATGTGACTAGTTTTGAAGTTTTAAACTGATGAGAATGAACTCATGTGTGATTTCTCGGTGTTTTGACTTTCTCCCTACTGGGGAATCAGAGTGTATTTGAAGTCACTATTAGTTCCCAGGAGCTTGGGATGCTGTCCCTGTCTTCAGTATTGCCCACTGTACTAGTCCTGAATTCTATTTCTTCCCTAGAGAAGATGCTTTCCAGCCTATAGCCTGTGTTCAGTGCAAATAATGATCTTACTCAAATGTGCTTTTCAAAATAAAACACTATGGAAAGGCTTGAATCGATTGAAATGGTTTCCTGGGTGTGGTCTTTACTGATGCAGTTTGGAAAACATGGTGTGCTTCCAGTGGCAAGATGTTTTCTGTATAGTCCTTTGAGTCCTCGTAAGAATGAAATCAAGTAAGGTGGTGAGATTTTACAGTATGAGATTTGATATATTATGATACTATCATGCAGATAACTTCAGTATTTTCACATCTTCCTTAACCCCTTTCACCAAACATGCAAACATAAACACAGTCTGAAATTTTTATAGCTTGTTACAATGACGTAGCCACATTCTGTGCCAACATTCAATTATATAGTAGGATGAGTTTTAAAATCTGAAAAAAATATGAGTCAAGAAAGTTACTGAAGGCAACGTGGTACAGCAGCTTTGTGGCAGCAGATAGCATTAAGCCTACAATTGGACTGGCATTGTGGGGTATTAATTAAACTTGTAACAAGACACAACTGCACCTTTGTAGCTTTAGCCCAGACTGGTATAATCTAGTTCCCAAGTGAATAGACTGGAAAGCCAAAGGGTGAATAGTTTAACAAAAGGGAATCAGATGATTATCTTGTAAACTGGAGGAGTGATGGTATCACAGCTTAATTGCATAGCTCAATAAGACATTCAGGCTGAACTCAAGCCTTAGAGCACTTGCCTGGCTGTTTACAGGATGCTGGATTGGTTTGATTTATGAGGAAAAAGAAAAGAAAAAGCACGAAATGGTCACCAGGATCTAAGAGATAAAACCCCGGGAAAACTGAGATGCTTCTGTGGCTCATAGTGGTTGCTAGGGAGAAAACACCAGGGATAAGGACTTAACACAGTGATGTTAGCGACTAATGGAATGAACAAGGAATGCTTCATTAGCAATCAAGAAAATTGCATTGACAGATATTAAATACTCATATGACCAGGAGGAAAAAGTCTAGGGAAATGCTAGGACTTAATTGCACACAGAGCTAGAGAGGGCACTAATAAATAGGTATTCTTGGCTTTGACCTTGGGTTAATTACAAATTTTTTCTTTGTCTTTGATTTTGACCATCAATGGTGTAGATTAAAACTGTTCTCTTCTCTTTCCTGAAGTGTTAAATAAAGCTTAACCCCTTTACCCTGAATTTTCCCAACAACCTTCATGTATAACTTAATTTTCTTTCTTTCCATGCATGTATGTGTATACATGTGTGTATATTCACATGTACATTCTAGTGTGTGCAGTTCAGCGTGTGTGTACATGTATGTGGAGCTTGGAGCACAGGCTCTGGTATGGTGGCATCCTCAGGAACCCTGTCTACCTCCTCTGAAACAGGGTTTATTGTTTTGCTCGAGCTCACCAGTTTAGGCTAGACTGGCTGGCCAGCACACCCCAGGAATATTTCTGACTCCCGCTTCCCTATCCTTGGGATCTCAAGCATGTAGAAACATACTTGGCAGCTTTATGTGGGTTTAGGGATTAAACTCATATTGCCTTCATCCTTTCGAGGCAAGTGCCTTAGCAACTGAGCCATCCTCTTTTTGGTTATGTCTCCATGGTGTCAAAATAAAGAAGTGATTATTAAAGATGAGAGGAACACAGTGCCACCATTTTGTCATCTGAGCACTTAGTTTCCACCTTCATGATGATTCCATTGTTCTTGGTGTTGCATTATTATTAATCAAGGGCCTGTGTACACATGGAGACCAGCCACTCCAAGCCCAACTGAAATATTAGCTTCCAGGCCCATGGATAGGATAGCCTAGATACTTAATGGTTTCACATGGATTGGAACAGAAGTCTTTGTAAATTGTGGCATGCTCCTTGTGTTGTTTCCCTTCCCAACACATACAGAGTCACTGCTAAGCTGCTGCTGGCTGGATTGGGCAGACCGGTGAGTTTGCTGCAAGAGGGAGCCAAAATCCTTTCTGCAGATGTTCAGCTTTGTGGCACCTTAGCTTAATGCAAAATTGAAAAGGAAGTGTGATTTCAAACAAAAACAAAAACGTTCCAATCTGGTTAAAAAAAAAAAAAGGAACAATTTTGCATAAGAAATAAATCCTTAGCATTCAGGTAAACTGGAAGCAGCAGTGGATGTGAAACTAGGTTTGCTTAGGGGGCTAAGCAGTACTCTATGGGTATTTGCACACTGGATCTGAATCTTTTGTTAATTATTGCATCAAGAAATGTGCTGATGTCCTTCTATAAGATGACTATTGAAACAGTTTTCTCTAGCATTCATTTGTGTGTGGTGGAATATATAGGTGTGTTTATGTGTATTGTGTGTGCACATGTGTGTGTGTGTGCACATGCACAGTCCAGAGGAGGCCACCAAGTGTCCTTCTGCTACACAGCCTCATCCCCTTGTGACAGATCTCCTGCTGAATCTAGAGTTCACTGCTTTTTCAGGCAGCAGACTGTCCAGCAAGCCCTGGTCACTCTCTTGTCTCCCTCTCCCCCATTCTCTGCACTGTGGAGTGTAAGTTACAGGTACATACAGCAGTTCCTGCCTTTTACACTGGTGCTGGAATTCCCAAGTCAGGTTATCCACAGAGCCATACCCTCAGCCTCCTTAACTCTTTTAAACAGTGTTCCTTCATGGCATAGCTTGCTTTATGGTCCTTCTTCTGGGGAAACATGCCCTGGACAACTCTTGCTTTGGTTTTTGTTTTACCAGCCAACTTTGGACATGGAGTAGAATGCTTTCTTGTGCAGACTGCTTAGTTATGGTTTGAAGTGACTCTGGCAGGTTTCTCCACAGATTCAAGAAATTTACTAAAAAAGACTGCAGTGTTATGCTGAGGGAAACTGAAAAAAAAAAAAGAGGAAGTAGCAGTGAAAATGATTGCTGGAGAATGGGACAGACACACACATTGCAGACCAAGCCCTAACATCCTTTCTTATCTGGAAAGATGGATGAAAAATGAGGCTTTTGACTCACCCAAAGATGCTGCCATGTTCACCAACAGCAAAGTATATTTCATCCAATTAATAGGCCAGCCTTAGGCTAAAGAAGAAGATTGAGTTGGAAAAGGAATGCAGGTGGGATTCTGGAGCAAGAGTGCGTTTCATCCTTTCTTTATAGCTTGGAGGGAAAGGAGTTCATTTGGAAAATCCACAAAAAATTATTGCTGGATTTGAGTTTTTGGGAGAGGATGGTTAGGCTTTGAATGGTCCAAACAATTTTTTGCCTGGATACTGGAAGAGGGAGCAGGAAGATATGGTCAGGGCTATTAGTCACAAACAATAGAATGAGTTCTGGCTTGTAAAAGGAGCAAAGAAGTTTATTAAAGGATATGAGGCATTTCAAGGAATCATGGGTAGCCCCTGAGAAATAGGCCTGAGGCTATGCTTCTGGGAACAATGCCCAAAACCACAATGCTAACTGACCTGGTGAGAAAACAGCATCACTTCTGTGGGGGCCGTTAATGTGAATAAAACATCCCAGGTCCATAGCAGAAGCAGGGAAAACCAGAAAGAAATCCATACCAAGCATAAGCCTTTTCCTTCCTTCCCTCCCTTCTTCTCTTCTTCCCTCTCTCCCTTCCTTCCTCCCTGCTTTTCCACACTCTTGCTGTGATTTTCATCTAGATCTTTTCGAATCTTTCCTCTTCCTTTCATTCTGCTGGACAATTTAGTCACCATCGAATCATCAAGCATGTGCCAGGTTTCCTTAATCATCTGTTTCTCTGCTAACTAACATCTTGTGTGCCTATCCCTCTTCCTGTACACACAACAATGTCTTTTGGCTCTATAAATAGGACTGGGGCCACTGAGCTTTCAATCATAGAGTCTAGTTTAAAATCGGTCTACCAAGTGCATGGCCAGAGACCTCAATTCCTCAATAAAGGACTCTAAAGCAGAAGGTCATATTACTCACTTTCCTTCACCACAACAGAATAACTGGGATAAACAACTTATAGGGAGGAAAGATGTATTTCAGTTTATAAATTGTGAGGTCCCAGACAGCCCAAGACCACTTAGCATTGTTGACTTTGGGCCTCTAGCAGGCAGGCTCTCATGGCAGGGGAAGGGGACAAAAGTGCTCACATAGTGGCTTCTGGGGCCCTAGTATCCCCTTCAAAAGCCCCTAAGGACCTGACTTCCTTCCACTAGGTGCCACATCTTAAAGGTCTCTGCCTTCCAGTGGCACCATACGTTTACTTGTCATCAATCCATTAGCACGCAGGCCTTTGGGGGACTGTTAAGATTTTAATGATATTAAGATTCTACCTCACGATGGTTGCCATGATAAAATAAATATTTTGAATAAGACCATAGGCTGCCTGATAGAGACAAAACACTCCGTGTGTGGTCTTCATTATTCTTCTGTTTTTATCAATTATAAAGCCGGGTGTAGCAGTGCATAGATTTGATCCCAGCGCTCAGGAGGCAGAGCCAGGTGGCTCTCTGTGAGTCTGAATCCAGGCTGGTCTACACATCGAGCCCAGAACAGCCCTGCATTGAGACAACATACACATTCACCTCATTTTTTTTTTTTTTTTTTTTGATGAAATACTGTTTACCGTTGGGGAAGGTTTTATTTGGCTTAAACTTCCATGTCATAGTCATCATAGTCCAAATCACTGGAGGAAGTCAGGATAAGAAGAGAGAGCAGGGCAGGGAGGCAGGAGCTGATACAAAGGCCATGGAAGGGCGCTGCTTACCAGCTTGTTCCCGATGGCTTGCTCAGCCTGCTTTCTTGGAGAACCCAGGACCTCCCGCCCAGGGGTGGCCCCACCCATGATGAGCTGGGCCCTCTCACAGTAATCACGAATTAAGAAGATGCTCTACAGACTTGCCTGAAGCCCAGTCTTACAGAGGAGGCATTTTCTCAATTGAAGTTCTCTCCTCGAAAATGAATGCCACTTCTGTCAAATGACATAAAACTAGGCGGTACCCTGGCGTGCGAGAACACACGTGAACTTAATCAGGAGAGGGGGAGGATCCTTTATCTAACCCTAGTTCATTTCATCACGGCAGTGTTGTGGGGAGACCATGATTTCCTGCATCACCCGTGCCTTTGAAACAAACCCTGCTCAACCATTTACAAAGGCTGCTGTGCTCAGTGTCAGTGCCTACATTTCTTTGAGACAGTAGGAATTTAAAGGGGGACATTTCTGCTAATGGATCATCCGATTAAATTCTTGCTATATGAATATCCGAGAGTTTTAATATTTTCCTAGTCTTTCTGCTTCTTGGATATATTTCCATCTCCCCTCCCCCCCCAAAAAAAAACAAACAAACAAAGGAGGCAGGAAGGCCAGCAAGGAATCAAGAAGCTAGACTGAAGTATATAATAAAGAGCTGGCAATGAAGAAGATGAATGAGACAGGCCTCCCAGATCTGGTGTTAGAGAGAGCTCGGACCAGGGCTAGTAGGAGGTGTCTTTGTGAACCAGCCATGTATGTCAAGAATGTTCAAGAGGCAGCTGTGAGATGAGGGTCATTTTGTGATGTTTTATTTACACTATGAACAAAGTCCTTCCTTTCATGTTTTCTCATATTTTTATGACTCTAAGTTAGAATGCAGAGAACATTCTGAACCCTGGATTATTTGCAGTCCGTGTGACAGGGCAAATTTCTAGTGAAAAGCATATTTGTTTAAAATTCTTTCTTTACTTTATCTTGAACTTTTCCTAGTATTCTCTTCGTTCACAGCCAGAGCTGGCAGACTCCAGCTGTTTCTGTGAAATTTGCCTTTCTGTTTTAAATACTGATACACACTTGCATTTGGCCGGATGCTTTAGGCCATGTGTAGAATCCTTATAATGTATGGCAAGCTCTTTCTTGAGAAGGGGGGCAGTCTTCCTGAACTACCTTTTGCTAATATTGTAGAGGAAACCCATTTGGCTCTCCCCCCTGAGTTTCAGGAGACTAGCTTTTACTGCTGCCCTTGTTTGGAGAGAGGCTATCTGTGCCTATTCTGGCAGCATGGTTGGAAGGATTCGTGTTTCAGTTTCCTGGGAATGTCTGCTGACAGTCAGTCTTCTGTCTCTGGGAATCAGATCTTGCATCTCCTTCTTTTGCCTTAAGATACCTCCACTTGTCCAACCAACTGAAGGAAGTTATCTTCCACTATGCTGTTACCAGGGCCACTATGGCAGGAAACTTCCAGATTGCATAGCTCCCTAAAGGTGAATGTTTCCATTAAAATCCTGGCTTCACTGCTGAACTTGCAGTGTAGCATCATGCCTCAAGATGTTCTTTGCCTTTAAGTTGACTACGATCATAATCTTCATTATCAGTAACACCCTTCTCTTTCTTCTTATGAGCATCATATAAGATTAGTTAAATATGCAATTTTTTGATTCCCATAAAGTGTGGTCCATATCCTAAAATTTAGAAATAGTTGTATAAGGGCAGAGGTGGACCTTTTGCCTATGGTCTTTCTTAGCTATTCTTGGCCATTGTAGCTTGCATTGTCAATATTTAACAGCAATGAACAATAAGCGTTTTGACCCTGCAGCCCACTCACTGTTCCACTAGGAATGCAGTCCACTGGCATACCCACAGTTCCATTTCATGATGAAATTGATTCACTGGGCTCTATTTCTGAACAACACCTGGAAGTTTTTCTCCATCCTTCAATGGACTGTTTTGGCAGATGCAGGTACAGTGGACCGTGTATGTGTGCCTGTCTGTTTGCACACATGTACATGCATGTCCATTTTCTTACCCAGATAGGAAAGTTTCATGCTGAGGGACTGACAGTGTGTTTCATCAACTGCAGCCCCTCAGGAGTGATGGAATGGTAAGTCAGGGAGCATTGCATGATGGGAAGTGGGAAGGCACTGGGTGAGAAGTCAGGAGGGAGGCTTTCTTATCTCCTGTGTACATTAATTTGCTGTACATCCTTAGACAACTTATTTAACCATTCCAGAGCTCAGTTCCTTCGCCTATGAAATGGAGTTAATAGTACCTGTCCTCCTTAACTCAAAGGGATACACAGAAAGAAAGTGTGACATGGGTAGTTTCAAGTGGATGAACTGGTGTTACTTCAGGGAATTCCAGGGTGTCTACCAGGAGGCTATCTCTATCTGAAGTGAAGGGCAAGGTTAGCAGGAGTAGCTCATATGGGGCAGGCTTCCACTTCAAAGACTGTTCAGGACAAGAGACTCTGGACTTGTTTCTATGCTGAGCAGTGGGCATATGCTGTTTTAGCCACACAAGTATTGCTGATCATGCACCATTTCTGTGTTAGCGAACACATTAATGAGGAGCAGACCCATCCCGCTGTGCTTGATTCCTGACTCTGTCACTGTGAGCTTCAGGGCTGCTTATGTACATGCCCTAATCTAGAGTGCTGTCATCTATGAAATGCAAACTATTAACATTTTGATATCAAATGTACCTCCACAGACTCCTGTCTGTGAACCTGTGGTTCCTATCAGGTGGCACTAGTTTGAGATTTTTCTGATTATTTCAAAAGTTGGGCCCTGAGGGGGTGGTGATTCCACTTGGCCAGTCCTTAATTCTATCTGAGGTCTCTGCCTCTTGATCCCAATGCCTCAACTTTCTTCTATTGCAGACCTACCCAGTCCAGTGTCCCTGCCTTTCTCTTCACAATGGATGATCCCTCTTGAGTTTGAGCTGGAATAAACCCTTCACTTCTTTAAAGTTGTTTATGTCTAGTATTTTGTCACAACAATAAGTAACCAATACAGGCATCAGAGTACCACCTATATCCACCAAGGAAGACCACTCTGACACTGGTTCAAGCCAAGGGAAATTTTTTATCAGCTGGCTGGCAACTACATTGGGTGTTTGGGAGCTGAGTGCTGTCCTGGACCATTCTCAGGGTGAGCTTGTAAGCACAAAAACCACAGCCTAGGTTGACACACTTCAGCTAGCAAGAACAGTTAGCAAGAAGGGGAACTACAGAAGCCAAAAAGCAAGGTTAGTACATTTGGAGACTTTTCCAGAACTGTGGAATTTTAGGGATTAGTTTTTTGTTCTCATTTTGGTAGATGTGGCTGCCTACTTGCTTCATTCCAATGCCTGAGAATGGCACTTCCATCATGGCCTCAGTTATGCTAAGGTCTGGGGGTCTGTACCATCAGCACTTGGGGAGCTCAGGCAGAGGGACCACAACCTAGGTTGACATACCTCAACAGCTTATGAATGTGAGTTGAGTTTATATAGTGATATCCCATTTACAGAAACACAACTTGGTTTCTGGTCTGCCTGGTACATAATACCTCAATAAACACGAATTACAAAGCAGACAGCAGGAGCTCTTGGTCCAAGCAGCTGAGTGATTTCTTAACTTTCAAATATGCAGTAATGAATGACAGTCAGTGGTCAGATTTAAAAGAAATCATTATCTTAAATTAATCCATCAATGACAGAAGAACAATTATGGCTGAAGAATTATGGCAAAGTCATTGTGCCCTTATTATATGGTGACTCTGAGATCTCTCATGACAATGGAGTTACCTTACATGAGTAGCACTTTTAAACATGTAGCCTCTCACAGCTTTTTTTTGATTGACTGTGGAGTATGATGTATTACTCATAAACCCATTTTACAGATCTGGAGGCTGAGTCACAAAGGTGCATGCAGTTATCCAGCTCATAGAGTAGAAGATCTTGCATGTGGCTCATAGGATCATGTTCAGTTGAAGTGAACAGAAGCCTTATCAGATCCATGTAGTACTACCAGGTTCTCCAACAAAACCCACCAGCTGAGGAAGAGGGAGGGAAAGCAAAAAGGTGGCTTGAGAAATTAACTGTGCAACTGTAGAGGCTTGCAAGGCCAAAATGTGTAGGGAAGGGCAGTATGAACCAGGGAAAGCTCACATGGCTATCTGCTTGGACAGTTCCCTTGTATTTTGAGAGGCCAGTCTTTTCTTAAGGCCCCTTGTATATTGGAAAAGGTCCCCTAACATGGAGAAGTATTTAGCTTTGTTTGGTCCCAACATTTAACAGTTGGTTTCATTTCTAAAACAAGACAGATTCTTTAACAACATGACCGATACAAGAATGACTAAATATCTGGAGACCACACCCTACATATATTCATGTAGAATCACCCATCACAAGTCATCTAGATATGCTAGTGCAAAATTCACCACCACATGTACAAAGGAGAGTTTATTGTTCTCAAGGTATTCTAACAAGCGCAGATCTCCCACAGGACCAGATCCTTCCATCTTTGCTGCTCCGTACCTTGTCTGGTCTCCTGCCCCTTCTATCCTAATGGTTACGAGGTGGGGGATGGAGGTGACACCACAAGAAAGAATTAACCCTGATACACATTGTTCACCATTGTTCACACCAGAATGTTCACCAGGAAGAGGAAGACAGGAAGGGCATCTATCCTCACATGGATTTCCTCCTGTAGTAATGACTTTGCACATGAACCTCTAGGATTAAACCTGAAGAACTTTAGATCTGTATTGATGATGTAGTTCATGGGTAGTGCTTTTGCCTAGCAAGAACAATCCCCAGGGTTTGTTAATTGATTAATTAATGAGTAAATAAATAACAAAATTACCTTCAACTTGATGGAAACCAGTATAAAACTAAGGTGAAATTTAGGAGACTGTACCCTCTCCTCTCTGTCTCAGTCCAAGAAAAGATATTTCTTTATTCACTTTGGGCAGATAGAAATGTAGAAAGAAAGAAGACAGGGAGGGAGGAGGAGGGAAAAGGGGGGGAGGAATGGAAGAAAGAACAGGGGAAAGAAGGGAGGAAAGGAGAAAAATACAGGTTAGGTGTCTTGGTTACTATATTCTATTGCTGTGCATAGACATCATGACAAAGTAACTCTTATAAAAGAAGGTATTTAATTGGGTCCTTGCTTACACTTTTAGAGGGTTAGTTCATGATCATCATGGCAGGAAGCAGACGAGCATGGTGCTGGAGCAGTAGCCCAGAAATTCCTATTCTCATCTGTAGGCAGAGAGAGAAAGTGAGAGACTGGACAGGGAATGGGCTTTGAAACCTCAAAACCCACCTTCAGTGACACACCTCTTCCCACAAGGACAATGCAAATATATGAACCTAGGGGAGATGTGAGAGAGGTGCAGACATTATTAAATGTTTAGGTAGCTGATATATGTTCAAAAGGATTTTTCTAAACCTCTTTACATTGTTTAATACATTCTGAGTGGCAGACATGAAAACAGTTCTTTCTGATCATGGTCACAGTTTAAGTATTTCCTGAAAGCCAGAAAGGGAGGTGTGTAGGAAGGGAAACAGAGAGGAAAAGAGAGGAAGGAAGGGGAAAGAAAGGAAGGGAGGGGGCAGGGGAGGAGAGGGCACATTGGGATTCTGTTGTATCTAGAAACAAAAGAATACAACAAACAAAAATAATAATAACTGGAAAAATAGTTATCAGTGAGTCCTGAAGAGTCCATGTTGATACTTGCTTGGTTTTTAACAATTAGACACTTGGAAGGCCTTTACAGTTACAGGTAAGTATTTTAAGAGCTATTTAGTGAAACTAATTTATGAGTAGAATAAGAACTATGTCATTAATATTGTTATTGAAATATAACTAGAGTGAGTACTGTCCATTTTTAGGTTTTGCTCAGGAAGAAGCAATGAAAGAAAATAATGCTTTATCAGTTGTCTTCCTCGGACACACATACATTTATGTACATGTCCCTCCCCGCAAGTATCTGGTATCAGTGTGTGTTCCTGTATTCATTTCATATTCCTACCTCAACATCACTGTGAAATGACTTTGTTGTATAATTTCCATGTAGCTCTTTTAGCATTTTTTGCAATTCTAATTCTCACTAGTTACTGCATTACAAAAGGATGGAGGGAAGGTGGATTTGCTTGTGGGATATTTTAGATTTTAATGTCAGGGGTCATTAGTCTCCCCCCCCCAATTCTACCTCGGAGCTGGGCTTTTATATACCAGAAAATAAATTACAAAAGAGCTTTATAAAATGAGGTTTCAGATCTATTTTTCACATTCCCTGAGCCTCAAATGCCAAATGAGAAAGAATCTAAAATCAGGATCATTTCCATATATTTGAATGTTGTTGTGTTGTTTCTATCCCTCCTGTCTGGGGACAGCGGGGACATTCACATTTTCTTGAGTTTGCTTTGTCTGCAAGTCATAGCCACCACCTTTTCTTGCAGTCAGTTTGGAACAGATACCTTCTGTGGTAACTGGATGTGAGCACTACCCATTGTGGCCTCTGGGCTTCCCCTTCTGCCCTCTATAAGTCACCATGCAGTCCATACCTTGCTTACATGGACAGCTAAGTTTTCTATCACCTTACATTAGATTTACAATCCCGTGTAGACATTACTAGCCTTCTGGATTTCCACCAAAGCCAATTTAGGTCTAAAATGCTGCCCTTGTCCTCCATGATGACACCCTACTCTCTTCCCACTCAGACTCTACACAGCTACTCCCTGGTTCTTACTTACTGTGTGAATGACTTCACTTCTGGATTTGCAAGGGAAAAAAAAAAAGTAGTCAGGGGGTCACCTCTCCCCAGAGGACCTGTGACTAGAACCTGTTGTGCTTTGTCAGAGGGATCCATGGGTCCTCAACCTTGTGTTTCCCTGGCTCCATCTCTTTTGTTTTCTAGAAGGTACTGTTTATTCACCCACTGAGCTCTTTCTATGATGCTATTGTGGCTGCTTATGAAGGTACTGGAGTAAAGAAGCATACACTCGTGAGAGCGCACACATACACACACACACACACACACACACAGAGAGAGAGAGAGAGAGAGAGAGAGAGAGAGAGAGAGAGAGAGAGAGAATTTTTAACTCCTTGGTATACCTGTCTCTGGCCTGCAACCTCCTCCTAAGGAACCCCACAGGAGTTATGGGTCCTCATCCTGTCTGTCAGTTTTCTGCCTGCAGATGCTCATCTGACTCAGTGACCCTTTCTTAGCAGGTCCATTGTTCTCCAGGACCCAGTAACAACAGTGACTGACAGCTGATGGATGACCTTCCTCCTCTGAAGTTTCCCCTGGCTTTGGGGATACCACCTCTCTTAGTTTCTTCCTGCGGTACTAGCCATTCCTTTGCAGCCCCTCTTGCCAACATGCCTGCTGATGAATGCTGGTGCTTCTCAAATCTCACCTCCAGCTCAGACCTGGTCTCTCAGCTCCTGAATCTGGTTTATATCCCAGACCTACTCAGCTCTCTCTGGGTGTGTTACTGTCTCAGCAAATAGAAAGCTATCATTCTGACCCAAGCAGCAAGTCACACTTGTGCTCTAGACTTTTACCAAGCAAGAATTTTTTTTCTGTTTCTGTCCTCGCCAGTGTCTTTGTATCATTGTGATAGTTAAATTTTCCATTACTGTAACAAAATATCCGAGACAATCAAGTTTTCAAAGGTGGCTGTTTTGATTTATAGTTGCTGTGTTTTATTTATGGTTCATGGTTCACTAAGTCCATGTCATGAGGCCTGTGACATTGTGCTAGTGGGGAGTGCGGCTTAGTGCTCAGGAGTCACCTCAGAGCTGAGATGTGAAAGAGAAAGGAAGAGGAGAAGGGACTGAGGTCCCACAATCCCCTCTGAGGGCCCCCCAAAGACCCAACACCTTTCTCTAGGTTCTGTAAGGTCTCTGGACCTTCCCAATAAAATCATGAACTGGGCGCTAAGCACTTAACACATTGGGTCTCTAGGGGATATTTACAATCCAAACTATAGCAATTTTGAATTGCTGAATGACTCTCTTAAAACTAATACAGCCCAAGTGACTACTCTGCTCAAACCCCTTAGGGCTTCTTGTCTCAAAATAAAATCTGGACTTCTGTGGAAGGTGTTGATCTCCACATTCCTTTCCTCTGACTGTAGAGACTACCTAGAGCCCTGAAGTTCTGCTCCATCAAAGCAGGCCTTTTATTGTCATTTGCAAGTCTCAAAGATCCTGCTTTCTAACTTCCAGACCGTGCCTCCCTGGCTGTCATTTTGCCTTGTCCACCCCCTTCCTCTCTTCCAACCCTACATACTAACAAAGGCTTTTCTCTTTCATTCACCCCTTTTTTCTGTTTAGGTAAGCCAGTAAGATAACTGTTGACTTAGTTTCCCACTCTTCCAGAACATAAGTTCCTAGGCATTTGTGTAGCAGGCTCTGTTTTAGGTCTAGTTCATAAAATATACCTTATAAGTAGTGGGTACTCAGTGCCCACTGGCTGAATAAATGAATGATTGACAGACATATAAGTCTTAAGCAGGAGTTTAGCTCACTTCTTAAGCTATGCTCACATGCTGCAGATGGCGGTGAACTCTGTTTTCTGAATCTTCAACCCACTGTTTGGCTTTTCACAGCTTTGATCAATTTACAGCGTTGGCTGTCCCCAAACGATGCAGGAATGTGCACTCTTTGGGGTTTATGACCCTTAAGTAATGAGCCTCCTAAGACAAGAATATTAGTTAAGGATCAAGATCCATGAACTCTTCAATATTAAACTTTTCTCCCTTCCTTCTGAACCATAGGAAACAGATGGTGTACACAAATTGAGTAATTGAACTGGAGTTTAATAAAGGTATTGTTTTCAAACCAGTAGGCACAACACAGTACCTGGGGGTTGGTTGCAACCTTTTATGAGATTACCCAAGTCCTAAAGGCGAATAGGGAGGGAAGGTTACTAGAATCATGGGAAAAGCTGTGGGGGAGTTCTCTTGGATGAAGCCATATGATGGGGGCCACCATCTGCCATGACATTGCTAAAAGAACTTCAGTCATCGTCATCAGGTGCTAAGTACTCAAGAGTCTAGCTAGGGGTTGGACTGAGTGTCCTTCCTTCCGACTTCTGGTTTGGATTTCCCACAGTGTGAACAGGACGGAAGGCAGAGAAGTCTGGGTTGAGGGAGTGCCAGCCAGTCTCTGAGTTAGATTCAAGTTAGAGGAGGTTGGCAAGTAGGGCTGGGAGGCAAAGGCAGGTGCCATGCACAAGAGCCAAGCACTTTTCCCCACACTGCAATAGGTGTCCCCTTATTCTGCACGTACCTTCTTGTCCACTATGCACACAGTGGCCAAAATAAAACCATCGACCAGTTTGGGTGGCTCCCTGCTCCTGACGTACATTATACGCAGTTTTCTGCTACACTTGAAATAAAATCCAGCCCTGTTCTGTGGTTGTTCCATCCTACAGCAGTGTGGCCAGCTCGTGTCTGCTGCTGACCTGATCCTTGCTTTGCCCTCCCACAGTGGCTGTTACTTCCCAGAAGGGATGCTGACCATTGCATCACTGGCTCTCTGAGATTCCCATCTTTTCTGTGCAGAATATTGGCTCTTGAACTCTTTACCCGCCTTTCTGTTTCTCTAGTGTTGCTAACTGAGAAACCCTTTCAGGGAGGCCCTCCCTATCTTCCTTGCCTAGAGTAAGTTTTCCCTTTATTCTATACCAGGGTACTCTTGCTTCAACTCCCCTGTCCTTCTTTAGTTTTGTTTAGTTTGGCTTTAAGCAAAGTCAGTTTCTCCTAGACTTGGGGTTTCTCTGCCTGGTCCCTTCTCCTAGGCTCAGAGTTCAGAACAAGTTCTGGCCCTGCTAGATCCTCAGTCTCTGGTGACTTGAGTGATTGCACATTCTTTTCAACAAAAGCGTTTTGTCTCTTACACAGTAACTTAAATATTAAACATAAACTTGTCAATGAGATATCTTAAAAACAGTTGGATGTTGACCCTTTCTGTATTTGGGAATCTCAAGCATATTAATGAAAGCAAAACATGTATTTGAAAATGTTATTAATAACAGGATTGATTTCCATGTCTTTGGTAGGGTGTTTTCAACAATTGACCTAAATCATATGACTTCCACAAAAATGAAGCTGAGAACTGAGCTTCATTCGTGATACCCAGCTCAGCTTTCCATCCCAGCTGTTTATGGTCCCTTCTCCCAGGGACCATATGTTGATGGTGACCATAGTGGTGACTATTCTTGAGATTTAGGCCCAGAGAGATGTGGCCAAACTCCAGTGAAGCACCAACTGAGTAAGTCTGTGGACAAATTATTCAGCTTTTCAGACTTGTAATTTTTGCATCTGTAAAAACAAGAATCATAGCACACAGTTCCAAGAGTTGGTGACAACACAAGTGGTGATTCTG